>VWPU01020830.1:0-22998 GCA_013398955.1 Callaeas wilsoni
CGCCGCCCCCCGGCTCCGCCGCCCCTGGCCCGGCGCCGCCCGCGACCCGGAAGGGCTGGGGCCGCCCGGCGCCACTTCCTGCCCTCCCTCCCGGCAGCCGGAGGCACGGGGGCGGCACAGCGCGCCCGCACCGCCTTCCCACACCCGGGGCTTTGCCGTGCCCAGCGTCCCCTTCCCCGCTGTAAAATACCGTGTTCCCAAGGCGTCGTGGGATGCTGGAACGGTTCCTGTTCCTGCTCTGAACCGAAACAAATCCAACCCCTGCTGAGCCCAAACCCGCCCCAAGCAGAAATTTTCCTCGCAGTGCATCCTCAGACCTCGAGGATATTCATTTGATCTAGCTTAGTGTTTACTGAACTTGCATGTAAGGCTGCTTTACGATATTCAAGTGCAAACCAAAATACCCATGAAGCACATTGATTCTTAATCTAAAACAGTGTTGGTTTGGTTTTTTTGAAATAGTGTAAACAAATACCCACATCCTTAAAAGTCTGCTTCAATCCAGCCAAAAAGAATATAGGCCACAGTCACTCCAGAAGGATGATAAAATTATTTATTCTTACATTAGTTTATGTACACAGTAAAGACACTTGGCTAGAAAAATGCCTCTATTGTAGTAAGAGATATTCAAACAACTACAAACTATCAATAAATACCTTAGAAACATACTGTATGCTGATGTAGAAATACCCTATGCTCTTTTGGTTACTTACCCAGTACAATATTATTGAAACGTTTTTTGGTATTCTTCATGCAACATCAAAATTCTTCCTGACAATTCATGCTATACAACATTTTATTTCTTTATTAGGAATGGGATGAAATCTAAAATCCTGTTTACAAGTAGTAAAAAAATCACTGAAAATTTTAACATAAATCTCTCAATTTCTGTACTAAAAAGAACCAATTTAAAGAAAGTTGTCTTTAAAAAAATTAATTTTCTCAACTAATTCTTTATAAAATAGGCAGTATTTCAAAAGGGATGTTTCCATCACCCAGGATGAATTTGTGCTTCAAAATTTTAAAAGGAATATTCATGGCAAAAACCTAAACCCAACCAGTAGGTAGAGGAGAGATTGCAGTATGAACTACCTAAAACCAAACATGCTTTCAAAATCTGTTTAGGAAAACACTAAACACTTATCCACGTCACTATGCCATCACCTACTCTAACAATTAGAAATGGAGTTTTAATAATACTTAGCTCTTTTCATGCTCAAAATTCTTCACAAACATTTAAATGGCCCTAATGCTTCTGCAAGTATTATTATCCCCATTTTACACTTGGGGTGGTGGAGGCAGAGAGGGCTGGGAATTTGCCAGGATACAGACCACACACATCCCTTTCATTTTGCATCCCTTGCTTGTCCGAGTTCTTTATCACTTTCTGTGTTTTACACTCCGTGTGCTGGAGAGTCCCGGGACACATGGCTGGTACATTCCCGTCAGTTATTAGTGGTTATTATGCAAGTTGTGTCACTTTGAAAGGTACATGACAAATACTGAACTAATCATCGACATGAACTCCAGGCTCAGGGTTGATGTCACAGAATGCCACACCACTGTCAAAACAAGCCTGCTCTTTCTGTAACCAAGTGTTATGCCTAATTCGTTCTGTTTTGCAGCTGAAGTGACTCTTGAGGTCAATGGTGGTGGTATGCAAGAATAAAATTAGTTCCTCACAATCTGTCCCTGGGAACATGGAAAGCCCCTGTGGTGGCTCAGTATGTCTTGACATTGTAAAATAAAACAAAAGGACTTCTAGATCAAAACAAAGATTTCACATGTGCTAACCCACCATGAGGTACAGATTACTAAGGTCTCTTCCCCTCCACCCCGAGTTAGAAAATACATGTGTCTGAATTATGTCCTGAAAACCATGTGGGAAAGTAAATGTCTAGCAATAAGACTGCGATACAAAATAAAGTATTTTGCCTTCATCTTAGTATCAATCCTTGAATTATTTAGGTTGATATCAACATCTCGCTCAGGAAGAGCATTTTTCATTTTGCCACATCTGCCCTCCTGAATTTTCTATCTTACACCTTTCAGTCTGTGCCCTGTTTTGATTTTTATCCTGCCTAGTTTACTCTTACTCTAAACCCAGCTTGGTTTCTTGCTGTCTCTTGATAAGCTTTGGAGCAACGGATAATGCCATGGTGTTCTCCTAAATGACCTGTAAGAGATGAGAGACGCAAAATTCTGCCACTTGTGATAACAAAATGACTGAGTATGCAAAATTACATCCCTCTTACAGGCACCCAAAGGGCTTTAAAAAGGCACATGTATTCTGTGTCACTTGTTCCTCAGTGCCTGATCTTGGTGGTTGTAGTGCATTTCCTATAAACCCTGTACAATGCACACATTCCCTTGCAGTATGGAAAGAACTTGGAATAAAAATTAAGATCTTCAGACATCACAGTCAGCAGCTGTGTCATCCTTTAGCAAACACCAGAGCTGCACTGATTGTGAAAATTGGGTTCTTACAGCAACCTCACTCCCTAATCCATTTTCTCCCTTCTTCCCCAAACTTCTAGGAGAGAGGAAAAGTGCATGTTATGTGAGCTATTCTCCAAGCTCTTCCTGCCTTTTATAGAGCTGGTAGGCCAGAAAACACCTCTTTTGCCCAGATGTGGAAGCAAAAGAACAGGAGTTTTGCCCCTCTTCCAGCAGCGCAGCCAGGGGCTGGCAGGCTGGCCAAGTGCCCTGCCTCTGGCCATGTCCTGAGAGGTGAGAAGCACCTGCAGCTTTTGGCTTCAGATGGGGACTATGGATGTTTACCACCAATGGAAACCAGTCCCAAGGCACTAGGCAGGAATGGAAAGGACACAGGAAAGCTGTTGTGACCTGGGGGTACACTGCACAGCTGAGAAAACAGGCTAAAAAAGTAAGAGGCATTGGCTCCTTCCTCTGGGCTTTCTGGAAAAACCCAATTAAAACAAATAAAAAAGACGCAAGATACTTGGCAAATGTTTTCCCTGCATAACTGAAGCCATTCTCCCTGCTTCAAAAATGCAGGAGATGGAGGGATCAAGACAAATTGACTCAAATTTGCTAATGTTGAAATGTTTCCATTGCAGACAGGTGAAATGCACTTGCACATTTGGGCATGGCTTCACTTCTGTGTGAGGGAGAGGAGCCCACAGGCCTGCCTGGGCTCCAGGGAGTTTACTGGAGGAGTTTCATCTCCAAATGCCAGTCTGGTGATGGGAGCCAAGCATTCCCCCCAGCCTGGACTGAGCCAATCTGGATTGAATGCATGTCTGCATCAAACTGGACTTCTAGCTGCCTTAAAAGTGCAGTCTTGAAAAAAAGGGTAGAAAAGGAAAGGCCGATGCTTTGGCAATTCATTATCTGTCCTGTAGTCCAAAGCTGTGAGACATCCTCAGTAGCTTGACTGGTGGCAATTCACTATTGCATGGCTGGTGTTCACCACAAAAGCAGGTCCTCATGGTTACAGCAGTCACATTGATCGGGCACGCTTTTCACAGTTCCTCCAGATCCGTTAGATCCACAACCACTTTCAAAAAGAGAGTGTCATCTCTGATGTAGGTGTTCTTTGTGTTCTCCAGGACGGCGTGCGGCACGAAGCGTGGACAGCCGGAGGCGATATTCATTTCTCCATCCGGCCTTTTGAAACTGCTGCTGTTGGGGTCAGCTCTAAAGACTTCCACGATGTGATTTTTTTTCCCACTTTGGTCCAAAAGCATTAGTGTAACTTTCTGCTTGAAAGGCCACAGCAGCAGCGAGTCGAACTCACCCCTCATGACCACGAAGTAGAGGGAGATATGCGTTCCCTTTCCTGAGCCGTCCCCGTTCAGGTAGGCTCTGGCACACAACCTGTACCCGCAGCGGCTGGTGTAGAAGGGCTGGCTGGCTATGGACAGCACACGGCCTTCCACCGCCTCTTTTTTCTTCATCTTGTAGTCCGTGATTTTCCAGATTAATTTTCCGTTGTAGCACGTGCCTTCCAAAAGCTTAAATCGTTCCTCATTTTTATTGAGCTGTGCTTTGTGAATATTGATCTGGAGATCGTGTTTGCTGGACTGATCTTCCAAAACAACTGGGAGAAGGGGGGGAAAAAAAAAAATAGAAAAAAAAAAAGAGAGAGACATTTGGTAAAATAAAACTGTAAAATAAAACTGTCAGAACCCTGGATAAAATGAGCACCCAGACTCAAGCTGGCAAAACTGATCTACCCAAGCCTGAGTACAGGCTATGAACTACAGCTGTTAACTTTTAAAAACTGTAATTGCATCTGGTAGTTGAATAAGAAAAGGTGGCAACTATAAACCATGAATGCCTGAAGAGCACCACAGCCTCCATCACAGTGCATGAGCCAGAGCAAGGCCAGCTGTGTGGCTCTGTGGCTGTGCCGTGCCACAGGAGTTCAGGAGACACTGTGCAGTAGGGAAAGGCGGGAGAACACCGCACACACCATCAGTTTGGTCTCAGAGTGCAAGAAGAAAGCCCTTTCTAGTGAAGAGCTACAACTGACTGAGTGTAGCACCAGAGCCTCTACTTAGCCACCAGTAAATCAGCAAAACCCCCCTACCTGTGCAGGAAAGTGCCAACATACCCAAGCGCTGGTCGTACGTCTCCATCAGGGCAATCTTCTGTTTCACGTTTTCAATTGTGTCAAACAGGGGCTGCAGGTCTAATTTACTTTGCTGCTGGTTTGCCATCTGTATTAGCTGTTTCACTTGTGATTCCAGGCGTGCAGACTTGTCCAGGTGACTGGCCAGAGCCTTCCCAGTTCATGCCATTGGAAGAGGGTGGGAAGTAGAGACAAGAGATATCCATAAAACCAGCTATTTGCTTTGAATTAAGATAATAAAGTCTTTAGCATGTCAGCAGTATCAACGATACGATGCATTCAGAGTGCTCTACTGGCTTAGGAACTTATCACAGTACTCCTTCATGATTAATTCAGCACATTTACAGACTGAGAAACCATCCTTCATTCAGACCAATTCACACTGCACCACTTCATTCAACTCATTATTCAAATTTACACCTGCACATTTGCCATGGGCATCTGACCATGAGGATTTGTACAGTGCTTTTCGCCCACATCACGTATCCAGATTTCTATATCGATTAAAATGAAAAGACAACACCATACTGGAAAAAAACCGAGAAGGTCTTGGGGAGATTTGTTATTGCTGTGCTATTAATGACAACTATTACTGGAGAAACATATGTCAGGATGCAAGAAAGCAATTGGTAAAAAAGGTAAAATCAATGTCTTACCTGAGTGCTTACCATCAAGTTGCTATTGTTACCAAACAGTTGTGTATACTGTCTGAATTCTTTCTCACACTTCTTAATGGCATCTGCTAGCTGCTGGATTTTAATCTCTTTACATTCCAGGCTCTTATACAGGTCAGATATCTACAGATGGAAAAATCAGAGTATAAATGCTAAGGAACACCAAAACATACAATGAAGAAATTATAACACATGTGACTATGTAAGAGACAGTGGAAAAGTTTACAATGCAAATCCTCTAGGTGAGCTAGAGAGAGCACTCCTTAATTCACAATTTGCGGATAAGCACTGGCAAGGACTGAATAGATCTGTGTAGCTACAGGTGCAAAGAGGCTCCTATTTCTCATCCCCATCACAATGATCCATTCAGCTCTATAGTGGGTAATATATACTTACATGCACACGTACATGTGTGTGTATGTATATGCGTTATTTTCCCCTACTGAGGTCTAACCAGCAGAAGAGATGAGTCAGTGTGGGATACACACTTCAAAACCAAGTTATAGCAGTTTGAGACTCTTATTTCTTGCATAAACAAGCAAAGAGTAAGTCTCCCATAATTGGATGCATTCGGTTTAGCAGGACTGGGCATACACCCATTGTCACCTGCTGGGAGCCAAAGCAGTGATCTTGAGCAGAAAGGTGCTTGCAGCTGGCTCTGCTGTCCTCCGTGCCGTCTCCACACACAGCAGGTGACCTGGGCAGCTAAAGGCTGCTTTTTGGAGCAACACGGCCAGTCAATGAAACTTTAAAATACTTTATCTCTGAACCTCATATCCAGTGTAAAGCAGAGACTGAAAGAAAATGAGGTGACTGATGGCAAGGAGCCTCCCACTGTGCCTGGTGGAGAATATACGTGCCTGAGCACAGAGAGGTTTCCCTATAATTGACTGACTTCACTAGAAAAGCTTATTCTGTCTTCTGAGGTGTGAAAAGACCATAAAAACAGTCTTTTAAAATGTAGCTGAGCTAAACCAGGCAACAAATGTAGAATCTTGTATCATCCTCTAACTGGTCAAGAACTGCTGAAGAGTGCTCATTAAATATGACTTACCTGTTCCTCCAACCGGGAGTTCTTGTCTAAAATCTGCAGCATGTGTTCCCTCAGGGCACTGTTTTCATGTTCAGCAAGTTTCCCCCTTTTAACCTTAGTGAGGCAGAGGGGGGAAGTGAAAGAATATAATAATAAGATAAGCAGATGTTAGTAAAAAATTTATTGATGCAAACATTCAAAATGTCTCCTTTATGCCTTGAAAGTGAGGGAAGGGCTGTCCTGATTCTCGAGTACGGCATCTTAGCCAACAGCAGAATTGGTTGTGAAAGGACATAAATTGGTTATTTTAATTATTCGGATTGGTTTGGGAGACAAAGTCCAGTCCTGGTACAGAGAGAGATCTGTAAAACAGTACCTTTACATGACAGCCATACTGCTTATACGGACAGTCCACTTCTGCCTCGGGACACACCGCGTGGTGCTTTTCAATCTGCGTGTATTAACAAAGAAGTTCGTGAGTAAATAAATACTTAGTAATTTGAAGCACTAATAAAATCTAAATGCCTGCACAAAGGGTGAATAAAGGCCACTGTCATGACACCACCAATCACTTTAACAAGAAAATGAGTATTCAGAATCAATAAGCAAGCCAGGTATTTTTCCATGCTGCAAAATACCAATGGCTTGCAGTGACAGAATAATCCACTTAGAAGACAAGAGATATATCCCTTTTAGGATCAAACAAAGGAAACACTTAGAGCAATGAAATTTTATTGGCATGGGACAATGTGGTCTGCAACATAGCTTTCAGTTTTCACAAACACATGTGATCTGCTGAATTGCAGTATCTGAAAAAAAATAATAGTACCTCTTTTTTCAGAATTATTTGTGAACAGTTTTGGAGACAAGGCACAGGATAATCAGGACAGTCATTTTTCTCATGATTCTGAAGAATAAGAAACAGAACAAGGCAATGGTTATAATTTTGCATAGTGTATACAGAGGAAGTTATGTAAAAAGTAATCCCAAACATACAAATGCAAGCCACATACCACCTTGTTGTTCATGAGAGAGCATCAATAACTGGTATTATTTAAAGCTCATTTATTATACTTTCTCCTTCAGCTACTCAGCCAAATTTTGTTTCAGGAGTTAAGTGCCATTGCAAGGCTGGAAACTTTCCACTCAGCAGTATCAAGGGGAAACAGGTGCTATGGATTCCTGGGAATGCTTCATAATCTTACCTTTATGTTAATTAACACCACATATGTATTACAGTACTGGCACATCTCTTCTCGGAATTTACAGTGCCGGCTCAAGTGCTCTTTCAAGTCTTTGCGAAGAATTTGATCCCGACATCCATCATTAGTGCATTGCATGCTTTCAAACAAACACTGCTGGAGATGCTCCTGCAACACACACCAGCAGATTAAATGCCAAGTGACCAATGTGACCTGGCACGTTTCCTTGAATCAACAATCGCCTAAGCATTCAGAATAGGAATGGACACTGTGATTTACTAAGGCTACATAAATCAAATGATTCTTATTAAAAAAAAGCCCTAAGACAAAGCTGGAATAAGCTGACAGGCATAATATTTGCTACTTACAGTGTATAGCTGTCATAATCTTTGTACTTAAACCACATTGCTACAATAACTCTGAAGACAATCATGGGAATTTAGCTGATCGTAGATACACAGAGCTGTCATGAAAATCAAAGGCTTCAGATTTTGATCAAGCAAACCAACCTGATATCGTCCCAGAATTATTTTTGAATTGCAGTCAGGAAAGTTTTTGCAGAACACATGCAAGTTGAGAACTTCTCTTTTACAGCAGTTGTCTTTGAATACCTGTAAAGAAGGCAAACCAGCCTTAATATGCAGTCACATGGGATGTTATAAATAATATAAAAGAACAAAACATCACTTCATATCTTCTAGGTGTTCAAGTGTAGACTCCATAATCATGAGTACGGCTCTTGATAATGCATACTGAAAATTTGTACTACAAATATAAATTAAACCATTTATGACATTTGTAGTAAGTATAGGGGATTTTTTCCCCCATGTAGTTATTCCACAGATGCTGATCCATCCCACAACCAGCAGGACTAGGAGCACAGGAGCTATATAACCACTGCCAGAGCCTGCCTCTATCTAGAAGAAAGCAGCTGGAGCTAACAGGCCCCGAAGGCCAAACCAGGTCTGTGCATGCTTGAGTATGTTCAAGCAGTGCCTTTGGGATGGAGGCGATGCTGAGATATCCTTTCTGTCACCTCTGAGCAGCCCCACCATTCTCAGCTGTGTACGTAGAAGCAAATGAAGCCCCCAGAGCAAACTATCAGTCTTGTTTATAGATCTTCCCGCATTGTTGTCATCAAAATTTGCAAGAACTAGAAGATGGCAAATGAAAAACAAAAATCCTGTGGACAGTCTGATTACAATTTCCTATCAGGAGCAGGAGAGAGAGGAAGGAGACATTTAATTTCCGTGGAAAATTTCTGGCAGGAGCAAGTATATAGTGTACTTTCAAGCCTTGTAATATAAATAAGGACAATTGAAACCATTATAAAACAAAACAACCAAAACCAACAATAGCTTGCAAAACAAAAAAGATTAACTTCTCTTTTCCTCTGAAAGTTACCCAAAAGTAAGTGAAGTCTTCAGGGTTAATCAGATCTAATGGAGATAGTCAAGACAGCAAATTATAGCCAAGTGAAAACAAAGACAATCAGATAAACAAGATATCCCAGCAAGACAGGGCATTAAAAAAGCAAGTCAATAAAATCCCCATAAAAAACCAGACATCTGGTGACTTGGAAGGATTTAAAGCTTTGTGAAATTCTTCAGCACTTTACTGGAAATACAGAAGACTAAAATGAAATAACTTTAGAACATGAGGTATAAAATGAAGCTTTAGCTAGACAGCTATAATTCCTTTCTGGGAGAGCATCACTGAGTACACTGCTTCCTTCAGCATCATTTCAGAGACAAAAAAACTCCTCTGCCCTGAAGACTAAAAGCTACCTTGTTCTCAGCTGTCTTGCCTTTCCCATGTAAATGCTGACTGCTGAAATAAAGCTATAGCCACTTACCTCCTGCATTTTTATTGTTTCTTTGTCGACAGGACAGGTGGGTACTGCATTTAACTCTCTAGATCAAAAGAAGAGTCATGTTAACCCACAGGAAATTCAATTTATTTTATGAAATTGGGCTATGCTATAATCTGACTCTGACAGAAGTCAGCAGTAGATACCATAAAAACAACAAAAAAAAGTCCTTTAAAAACACTTTCATCTGGCAACTACACAGCCAAATTCTGCCCACAGCTCAAAGAGGGCATAAAGCAGCAACCGTGAATATGTAACAGAAAGCAGGGTTTGTCCTAAGAGTGTTCAATGGTAAAAACCACAAGATGTTTTTTAATTAAGAGGACTTTGTCACTCTCTGGCCATCTGCAGCTCGCAAATGTCATATCTCAAAAAATCCCATTGAGTGCTTTAAACTCAGCCTTTGCCTAGTAGAGACAGCGCCCTCCTTGCTACACCAGTAAAAGAAGATCTAATGGCTCCTTTCTCAAAAGGCTTCCAGAAATCCTGTAATAGGGTGCGGGAAAACATTCATTGAGGCAGTGCAAAAGGGAGGCAACCCAGAGACAAAGCAGCAAACACGAAGAATCTAAAATTCACAAAAGGTAATTAGTGACATCCATCCACATAAAGAGGCTCCTCTGCAGCCTTTCCAGGTGAATTCCTGCCCTCAGGTACACCAAACAGCCCATAATGTATTCCCAGGCAGGTCTAGGGGGTAAACTCATTTGTACCAAACCGAGGGATGCCAGCAGCCTTGTGATCTGACTGCAGTATCGGGTAATATTAACATCAGTTTTATAATTCTGCTAAGTTCAGAGGAATTATATAGAAGCAAAGGAACACAGCCTAATTTAACCACCAGCACTAACACCATGAGACACCAATGCAGCAAATTCCTCTGAAGAGCACAACGGCAGACAGACAGACCACAGCAGCATCTTCCACAGCAGTATCAGCTTACATCAACAGTTTCTTTACGCTGACTTCCCTGCGGTTCACCAGCACTGGGTAAGGTCTTTAGAGACACCTTTAAAACACTGAGCATGCAGTCCCTGGGTTCAACAGAGTCCTTCCATTGACTCCTTCAGCCTCCTACTGGGTCGGTAATATTATTATGGCACTCACTGCTGATTTATAGAGGACGTGGGCTGGTACTTTTAGGAAAGGGAACAAGGGGAGCTTGCGGACAGGGGAGGAGTCTGCTCTCACCTCAGAGCAAGAATGCACTGCTGGCAGAAGCGGTGGCCGCATCCCGTCTGGTGGGGGTTGCGCAGGACCAGGTGGCAGAAGGCACACTTGTACCGCTCCTCCAGGCTTTCCACAAACTTGTAGTCGGCGTCGGGCTCGAAGTCCAGAGAGTTGGTGCTGGCGGAGTTCTGGCGCGTGAAGATGCCCGAGAGAGCAGCAGGTTCGTCACAGGCCATGGGAGCTGCGCCGGGAAGCGAAGCAGACACAGGGAGAAGCTCTTCAGATACTCCCTGGCAGCCACTCTGCCTCGGCTACCGCTTGCAGCAGGCTGCTGCTGGCAGGAGGGCTCTCATCTGCAGGAGGAGACAGGTTGCAGAGGGAAACGTGGTGCCGGCTGTGGAAGAACAACAAAATGCTCACAGAACCACAAAACGAAGATTACGCTACAAGCATCAAAGCACACTTCTTTGGAAAAGAGCTTCACAATGTGAAAATTGTTCCACAGAATTGAGATTTTTATGGTTTGGTTGGTTTTGGATTTTTTTTTTTTTTTATTTTCTTGCAGCAGTTCTTAGTCTCAAAAAAACTGCAAGAGTTTCAGACACAGCTGGGGAAAGCAGAGGCCAAGTCTTGGCCTTAATGTTCACCAGGAAAGTCTCCACTTAGTAGAGCCCACCCACATGAATTTACAAGTTCCTTGCATTGGTTCAGGCAGGAGATTTCTTGGTTGTTCACAGCAAGGAGCATACAAAATAAAGGCAGCAGGGGGATTTTACCTTCCTTTTAGGTGTTACAGGAGTTGAAGCCTCTTAACTTGACATCTTTCTTTTTCTTGTTGATCATTCATTTATAGCAGTAAACTCTTATTTTACTTAATTATGTGCAACGTTTTGGCTATATGAATTCTGTCTGAAAGAAATGGTGAAAAAAAAAAGAAAGAAAAGCAAGGTTGCAACCAGAAGTGTGACCTAAGTTTTTTTTTCAACCTACCATAACTCATACACGGCACAGGAATGAAACGTTAATTTTCCAGTAGGAAAAACCATCAACATTTGTTCCAAGCCTTAAGCCACAAACCTTGAGATGTGCCACCAGTCCCTCAACCTTGCAGCTGGTTTTTTATTTTGCAAGTAGCTCAAGACCTAGAGCCACTCTGGTTGGCATTTCTTGCAGCTTTGCACATAGAAGACATTTTCCTTACAGGACTGTACAAAAGCACAATGCACCTGCTCCCAGATCATTGCATGAGGGAAGCGCTCGGTTTTATAGTTGTGCTGTGGGATGCTGCTTCTCCTCTGTGTGCACCACCTGCCCTGTCAGTCACTGGAGTCAGCACCTCTCTGAGAGCTCTCACTCATCTCCTGTAAGGTCACTGAGGGCATTTGCTGCTTTTGGAGGGAAGCAGGGCCAGCACATCACCATTAACAACTTTGTGTCTGGCATGAAACAGCGTGCCCAGTACTGACACTCTGCCCTCCCTCCCTGCTGCAGTGGCCTCCTGGCCCACGAAAGCAGCAATTAGTGAGCTGCCACAGAGCACCTCGGGCTTCAGAAAGCAACATCCATTTTCCTTTCTGTTTTAACAGTCCATACTGGGTGAGGAAATCCTGCAGACAGATAATGTGCCTGATGCAAAAACACGCTAAAGCACTTAACCAATTAAAATGTGTTCCACAGCCAACATTTAAGTGCTCCTGTAACTCAGCACCCTCGTTAGTAGTTGTACACAGTATTCACCTCCCCAGCTTGTGAGAGTCTCCCTGCCTTTCGCCAGGCTGAGTGTCTGACATACTCCAGCACACCTGATCATCTAACATCGGTAGCCCTCAGGAATACGAGCCGTAATCGTATTCCAGCCATGAAGACTTATTATTCCAACAGGAGTTTGCAAATTACCTTGTTTGGTCCCTCCAAATGAACAGCTTTCTGCTTCAAACTAGACATGGTTGTCCATTTGCTCCTTTCATTTTTAAACAGCTGATCTTTCCTTCTCTGAAAATGGGGTTCCTGGTTCCTTGACACCTAATAAGGAGCAATTCTATTTTCCTCACGTCAACCAGAGATGCCAAAATGCAGCCTGAGGGATTACCAGTCTCATGTCTGGGCTGCCTCAGTAGCAGATGCCAGCAGCAGAGTGTTCCTGCTGCTTCTGAGGCAGATGGAGAGCTGTCACCATTAATTTCCAGAGCATGGACCACCTACAGGATGAACTGCCTAAGAACTCACTCTGCTGTCGGTCGGTGACAACCCTGAAACAAGTTTCCTTCCTCTCTCTTATTACTGCTCTCTCCTGCTTACTTGGCATCCAGTTTCCCCAGTGCTATTATGCTCCAGCACTTATATCATCTGATGACATGGTTTAGCAAGCTAAAGCCACATCGTGTAAAAACACACTAAAATAAAACCACCACCAACAAAAATTCTGTGTTTTACCCATTTTTCCTTTAGGGATCTTCCTTAACTCCAGAAACTCCAGCTGGGGTGAGATGTTTTAGGCAAAAAAGTTATGGGACACATTAAAAAGAAATACAGTCAGCAGCCCGAAATCCCATCCAGAAACTCCTCCAGGGCTCTCACTGCTCTGGTTGATTAAATCAACCAAAATAATTCTCATTTTCTTTCTGCAAGGAGCACTCTGCTGTGGTACAACACCTTCCAACTCTCTTGCTGAAATGAATGAATGTCTCCTTAAACGCCTTCATAATGCACTCAACCCAGATCCCACTCCTAAAAATGGAGACTCTTGGCACCTCCATGAAAGCACCTCCTCCACCTCGGCCTCACCCAGGATAGTATTGCACAGCTGAGGACACCTCAGGGCACAGGAAAGAGCACCCCAGGTGAAAGGGGAGGCTGCCTGCTCAGAGGGCAGAGCGGAAACCTCTGGGTGCCCACAAGATCAAGGAGTTCACCGCTGCTGCCAGCCTTGCAGGAGCTTTGCTGCAGGGTTTGCAGCTGTTCTGGAAGAAATGGGCTGCCCCAGGAGGGGGCCTGTGGATGGCAACGCTTTGCCCAAGCTGGAGAGGTGCCCGTGTGAATCAGCTGGGGAGACTCAGAGGAGCTGAGAAACAGCAGCCCTGTGCCAGCCCTACTGGCAGTCAGCGCTCGGTGGGATGCAATCCAAACCATCCCAGGCAGCATGTAATTCCCATCCCAGCACTCACCAGTGACTCAGGGCGGGTTGCAGCAACTTCGCTCCCACTTCTGGCTTCCAGCGCATGGGCTCTGTGAACTGAAACCAAAGGGAAACCGTCAGGGGAAAAAGTGCTTTTTTGTGACAGTGAGAGCACCCCAGGGTTATCTGAATCAATTTCCTGCTTACGCTGATGCCTGGCCAGCGTAGGTAGGGGCTGAGGAAGCTTTCACTTCTGTCTGCTCACAGCTTCCAGCAAGGGGAAGGTATCCTGCCTTTATGTATGCTGCAATTTTTCAGCACACGTGTGAACTGTAATGCTGGTTTAAAATAGCAGAGAGCTGCGGGCTCGTGCTGCATAATGATGCTCTTGTGGCAGACATGGGGCATGCTGTAAAGGGATTTTCACTGCAACTCCACTGCAACAGCACACACACAAAAACCCCCAATCTATGGAGACTGAAAATCGACACAATTTTAAAAAAAAAGGATTTCCCTATACTGAAGTAAATACAATTAATTCTGCCCACACATTAAAAAAGTGGTATGAATCACTAAAAGCTAAGCCTAAGTCCTATAAACAGCTACCAATGGGTGGGAGCTCAAAGGCAGTGCAGTACAAAGAGCTCCCAGCTGCACCTTCCCACCACTTCAGCATCTCAGCTCTGCCTGCACCACTAGCTGCACAAGCAAAATGTTTCTGGAACAATTCTTTCTATGCAGATGCCTGGAAATAATCCAAGTGGGAGAATTTTCATAACAAAAATAAACTTATTAAATTAAGTGAGCTATCCTGTTTTAACTACCACCAAACCAAACTGAGCCCAAACATTTTCCACTGAAATGCTCCACACTTAGAATTGCTTATTGTTCAGAAACTGAGCAGAACATAATAATAATGAGAAAAATCAGCATGAGCATGACTTACTAGAATATAAAATTGCATCAACATTTTAAAGCCATGTTCAAACAGCTCCCCTCCAGCACTTCTGCAGCCTATCTACAGCACCAGCAGTCAGAATGACAGGGGCTGTGTGGAACCTTGGTAACACATTGAACTACTGCGGACAGATTAACTGCTTCCAGCCACAAAAACATTTCTGCACACAGGAAAAACCATTCCCTATGATGTGGTTGCTCTTTTTAAAGACAATGTGTTTTTCCTGTTTTCTCTCATATGAAGCCAAGCCCCCCCGAAAGGTTAGCACATTACCCCGTGAGTTGTGAGTGCACCATTACAGCCAAAACCTCCAGGACAACAGAGCCAGGCACAGGCACTGGGTGCCACCATGTCTCACACTGAGAAGGGAAAATATCTGAGTTGTTATCACAGATTTGATCATCACACATGGACAAGACAGGATCCTTGGACCTGCCACCCAGCTAATGGGGCCGAGAGCCTGGCTTCTGCCAGGTTCACTGCAGGAGGTGATGCTCAGCCACCCTCCAGGACTGGGGTATTCCCAGTAAAAAGCACCTTGATTGCTTCCTCAGTTACCAGCTTCTGTGTCATACATACAACAGGGCACAGAAAAAAGGTTATGCACCTACCTTTCTGTAGCTCTAGTTCAGTGCTATTGCTTTGCCCTAAGACACTTGGTAGGGACAAGTCTTACAAGATGCCCTGTCCCTCCCTCTAAAATTATCTACCTTTTATGGTAGATCAGAACTGTCTTAGTCACAGTGGGAAAAGTTTTGTCAAATTTAGAGATCTAAGATCAAGTCACTTCATTGGGAGCTGATAGGCAGAAACAGGATGGAGGGGAACATATCTTGCATTAAAACAACCCTCTCCAAGCTGCCTTATAAACTATTAAACTTATAAACAGATTAGTTGTCTCCAGTACTTTTGAATTAAAATAAAGTAGTATGATTTACTACTCTAAGGGCCTCCAAAAAACCACCATTTTGGGGACAAGAAATATATGCCCCAACTCTTAGCACACAGAGTGGAAGAGGTAACAGTTTGCTAAAGAATGACTAAAAGTATCTATACAGTTTGAGACACATATTTAAGATACAGCAAGTTCTGTGGAGTCACATGAAAACAGGAGATGATGACATCTGACATCACTGGGGCATCAATCTTGTCCCTTCCAACCCAGGAAGAATTAGAATATTTTGACTGCTGACCACAAAACACACTTGCAGAGTCCCCATGTGGGAGAAGCACCCTGGCTGCATCAGGTGTGTCCCTCCAGCACACAGGCTGAGGAGGGAAAGGACCCCCTGTTGCACCAAGACAGACCCACTGCTGACACTCAGGGCTCACTCCCACTTCACCTGGCTGCAAGGGAACCTCAGGAGCTGCTCTGCTGTTGTCCTAATCACTTAAAAGCTGCAGTGCAGTGACCAGCTGGTACCCAGGAGAGAGTATTTCTAACAGCAACAATTTCCTATTGGATATGTGCCTGAGCCCCCCCAGCGGATGTTGCCGCAGAGGACAGCAGAATAAACATTTTCTTTTGTATATAGACACCACTATACTATTGAAGTTCCAACTGTGATATTACCTCATCCTCAAAGCACAGTAAAACCTTACTAAGCAAGCACTAGTTTGCTCATCTCCATAGGCAAATTTTCACTAAGCGGAGTAAGACAGTAGGGTTTCCTTTGCATAGAGGTACAGTCAAGCATTACAATAAATTCCCATCGGACTAGACTTCATCAGGTTTTTAAGACACAGGTTATAACACAGCATTTAAAAAAAAAAAATTAAAATACACTCTTACAACTAATGAAGTGTGTCTGGTGCTGAAACAGCTCTGATTTTACAGCCAGTTTACTTATTTGCTAGGTCTACTGTTTTCCCTGGAGGTTCTAAAAATAATTAATTAATTAATTTTGCAGATCAAGAAATCTATTTCTAGTCAACACAATATTGTTATGCCTTAAAATAACCTCATTCACAGCCGGAAAATAACCTTGTTGCCATCACTTCTGTGGCAATCCTTGAATGTTTTATCACCTTCCCAAGCACCGACAGAAATCTCAGTAAGAAGGCTCTGCCTCTCACCCCTATAACACTGTGGCACCACTTTGCCGGTTCGGGGAGTGCACTCGTTCCCAAGGTGTTTTTGGGTCTGCAGCCTTCCTCCAACCCCTGTGTGCCAACCTCCTGAACAGCCCTTCAGAAATGAGAAATAATTCTGGCAAAGTTAAGCTCCTGCCAGCATTAACAAGACACATTTTGGTAAAGCCATACCTGGAAACTGTAGCTGGTCCTCAATGGGGAGAAAATGAGAGAGAGACAGAGAGACAGAGACAGAGTGCACCAGCATGAGCTTTGTGGTTAACACAGCAGTACGAGCATTTTAAAACAGCAAGGGAGTGGAAATCCCCCAGAGTAGCTTTGAAAAGATCATGTATAAAAATGTTTTAGAAGTGTTAGGATAAAAGGCAAGCCACTAAAAAACCAGTATTTTGCCTTACTGCAATGGTGTAGGGACTGCAGATTTTACCATCTGGAGCAACACAAGGTTACCAAGGACGTTTCTCACAGTTGGAATCCAAGAGACAGAGTAGATTTCACCTTCCACAAAACTGGTGAGTGGTGTGATCAAAGAAAAAGTACAAAGGCAGCAGGAAACACACAAGGACATAAGAAAAACCCAGGTCCAATCCTGTGCCTCCCTCCACAGTAGCCTCGGCAAAGCCAGGTGAACCCACCCATTGCAGGAAGCGAAGGGGTGGCTCATGGAGGAAGCAGCACTGGCTCGGTCACATCAGCTCAATGCCACGGGCTGCACAGGCATGCCACATTTAAATAGAACTCTCAAACTGAAATAAAATCCATTTTAAGAAAACAAACATTTTATTTGGTTTTGTAATAACTTAAGTGGCCATAAACCCTAATGGTTTTGTAGCCTGAACTTAATTGTGCACGCAGGATTCTTGGCAGCCTCCATCTCCCTCTTTCTGCATCAGCCTCCCTCCCTAGTCCAAAATGTGCTGCCCTCGTGGCAGTGCCTTAGGCTCCATCTCTACCCCCACTCTTTCTTTATCCTTCTCTGCCCTCTTCCTTTGCTTTTTGGTCTCTTGTTTTCTTTTTTGTTCTTCCTTTGCTAAAGTAACCTATCGTATTTTCTCTAAAAGCAATAATTTTTAAGTCTCCTTCTATTTAAAATACTAATTTTCCAAAGAAAGTTTCTATTCTCTTTTGTACTTAATGCAACATATACCTTCTTTCACCTTTTCCCTTTAACTGAGCTTGCTCCCAGAGCATTTCTAACCTATTTCAATTTCCATCTCTCCTCCCAGGAGGTATCTCAACCTACGGTATGTTTTCCTGAACCTTCCACAAAGCTCTGGAACAGACAAATCATTGCATCAAGAAGTCAGTGGCAAAGGGAAAGGCACCAATTTGCAGGCATGCTGCTTCTTTACGGGATCAATTAAATTGATTTGAGTTGCATTTCTCAGCACAGCCTAAGCTCCCTTCTACGGTGGAGCTTTTTAACCCAGAAGGTGCCCTTTCATCCCTGCCATCAGCACCTGTCCCCAGGTTGCTTCCTGGTCAGGCTGCAGACTACACACCACCTCTGACCAGGCTGACACCAGAACAGCACAGCAGCTTGTACACCGGCTTTCCTTGAGCCTGGCAGCTCTGAAGGAACCACACATCCAGCTGGATTCATCAGGAGGAGGCAGCACTGCAGGAAGTGTAGTGCTCTGCAAGCACAGCTCCAGGAAGCGCCATCTGCTTCTGGGAAGCTTTGGGGAAAACCCCAAATGGAGAAGTTGAGTGGGAGCAGGATCTTAATTTTAAACAGTTTGACTCTGCAGATGAGTAGAGAGCAGTGGGCCAGTGTTATTGTTCGTTATCAGCCCTTGACCTCCTCCTGCACCAAGCACAGTGCTGAAACCCGCACCAAGTTTCAAGCAAACTCAAGGGGATGAACTTGAGTGAAAAGACAGACAGCAACAGCATTTAAGAAACAGCATGAAGGGAAAGAGAGACAGAAAAACAAAATAAACAAAAGTTACTGAAAAAAGAATAACAGTAAGGGACAGAGAGCAAGACAACTAACAGGCTTTAATTCTTTTAGTGTACTGAAGCCAAAGTGAGTCCTCACTTTTCCTAACAAATTATTGGCCATTACAAATTTTGCAGAACTAGGTATTTGGGGCTTTCAAATTCACATCTCTTTCTCTGCCCTATAGGGACACACTATTCAGTACTTCAGCTGATTTGACCATTCAGTCAGTTTGGCCATGAATATTTACTCTACCAAGAGATTCTTGGTTTTATTTTTCCACACCCGGACCCTTTTACTCAGTCTTAATAAAGAACTTCACCAGCATCTATACAGAAATCTTTGAATCAACTCAGTGGTTATTCATCTGAATTACTAGGATGAGCTCAAATTTTTTTTAACACATACATGTGTCTGATGACATACAGACACATTTTTTTAGCCACAGCTGTCACTAAAAATGTAACTGCTAATGTAAAAACCCAGATGCTATCAGGGACCCTGTGGACTTGCTGCTGGGAAAGTGGTGACAGCAAAGATTGTCACCATTTTATTTTCTTAAAAAAAAAAGAATCAACAGGAGAAAGGATGTGTTCTTAAAAAGTCCCTCCCACGAGGACAGGCTGGAGATCTACAGAGGTAAGAACCAGAAGCAGTCCTTTCCCATGGCCCCTTCTCCAAATGCAGTGGGCAGTGGAAGGCTGTGCTGCTCTGCCTGAGCATGCCATAGCCAGGCAGCCACAGCATTTTTTTGTTTCTTTCATAGGGCCACATTCCAGTTTCAAGCACATGGATATAGCAGACAAAACTGTGAACCATATGACTTAGCACTGGTCTGACCATTTCATGTCTCACAGCACCTGCTTTGGGAAAAACTGCTTTGCACATGGTTCCTAACTTTGAGGTTTGGTTAGTCACTAGGTGGCTTTGCATAATAATAATAAGTAACTTTTATATTTTGATATAATCTTCTGCAAAATAAGTTCACAGCAACATATTTACCCATACAGAATCGCTGTATGCAAACGTCAGTTTATTACACACAAAAACTTCCTTTATCAGTCCCACTCCCAGAGACAAACATGCTCAACTACAGAGCACTCTGGGCAATCCCATATCAAAACCACTGTGGTTTAGGTGCAGACAGCTTCTCACACACTCATGTATTTGTTGCAATATCAAGCAGGGGAAACTGGAAATTTTTGCAACATTTTTATTAACAATACAGCATGACTCAAGTTTCCTCACTTTCCCGAGCCCAGCCACACACCAGGGTAAAGAGGTTAGCTTCTTTCCTGGGCTGAGGGAAGATAGTGGAACAACTGCATCCTTCGGCCCAAACTGGTACTGATAAGGGGCTGATGAGTAACAGTGTGATCGTTAACCCTTCACAGTTATTGCCCAGAAACCCGGACAGAAAAGCCCCAGAAAGCAAAAGAAGAGGTTCTGAAATCCTCACCTCAGAGCCCAGACCCAAGGGCACAGTGGCTGTAAGGTGTCCCAGCCAGCTGGCTGAGGTCCTGCAGCAGCACCCTCAGGCTGCTGTGCTGCTCCGGGCAGGCAATGCGCCCAAGAACGGAACGTCTGCAAGACAACAGAAACTGCCTGAATCCCTGCAGCCACCAACTGCCCCCACAGGATCAGGAGACTAAGAAAAGTTACAACTCACACAGATCTCCCGAAAAGCCAGAGGAAGGAACACCTCTCCCTAGCCAAATGATTCCTGATGATAAATGATGTCTATTTATGCAAAATCAAAGGATCAGACAAAATACTGAAGAAGACAGAGGGCTATAGGATAACTTAAAGGTGGACACAAATAAAGTCCAGGAGATGAAGCACCCTACAAGTCTGCACCTGCCCACTGAAGGGATTTTGCAAAGTGACCCAAGCAATACGAGGCACAGAATGAAGAGCTCCTGACCTGTCCCATAGCTTTGACAGCTGTGTAAGAACTGCTCCCGCCTTAGGGGCCCTGTGTAGTGAAATAAAGAACTGTCTGGTTTCTGCCCTCTGCACTTACCTGCAATTCCTTTTGTCCAAGTCTACAACAGCAGCTTTCTAGCTTTAAAATCTTGTCCCCTCTTGGCTGTGATTCCTTACCCTCTCTAAACTCCATAAATACCCCGTGAGCACCACGAGCTTTTCTTTCTTCCTTCATGATGTTACTCTGAATCTTATCTTTCAGCAGCTTATACCTCTTCAGTTTCTAACCCTAAAGTTTCCTGCCAGGTACTCTCAGATGTGCCCTATTGCCACAGACCATCTTCCTGCACAGGCTGAACGCTCGGCCTCTCCTCTGATATCCAGGCTGTGGATGATGACCAGCCCAGGGGTAGCATGATGACCCCAAGCTTCCCCCATAGCCCTTCTGCACAGCCCCTGTGTCCCAGCCTGACAACCAGACTCTGTTCCACTCAGCTCCATAACCTTCATCTCTCTCAGGCTTTAAATGTTAGATCTTCACAACACCTCACCAACTTCTCCTGCTTCATGTCTCTGTATGACACAGTATTTCTTGTCTACTAACACAAATGAAACCGTCATCCAACACCAGCATTCTCTGGTTTTTACAGAATCAAGAGTTTGGTTTGGAAGGGACCTTAAAAATCATCTTGTTCCGACCACTTGGCCATGGGCAGGGACACCTTCCACTAAACCAGGTTGTTCAAAGCCCCATCCAGCCTGGCCTTGAACACTTCCAGGAACGGGGAAAACACCCATTTCCAAACACTTACTTCTCTTGAAATGTAGTATTTTACTCATTTATCCACCCTGCATGCTGCCATAGGGATCATTTTTCTAAGCCACAGCTACAATCATATCACCTCTCACCATACCTCCACTTTCCCACTACCCAAAACCTGGTCACTTTCAAAGCCTGTTCTAGTCTCCCTCCACTTGCCTCTGCATCACCTCCCATGATGTAAAGGTTTCCTCTCTGTCCAAGCAATGATAACAGGCTCCACTGCCTCCTTGTTACGTATTTGAGCAACTGTGTGCTGGGAGGGCAGAGTTTTTTTGAGCTATATTAGCAGGCTGTTCTACTTCAAATCTCTTCTCCAAGATCTCCTTTGCCAAGCAGCTGGGAACAACTGGCTTCTGACTATCTGGTGATCCAGAGGGCCGCCCTGTTTCCTATTGCTTCCGCACACAGGCACGTCCCTCCCTCCTGACTTGGACTATAAACTCCCTTCAGCCAAGGGCTGCGGTTTTGCCTTCTGCTCGCACAGAGGGGTCATCAACCACAGCAAACACTTCTCTGCACAACAGAAATAAAATAAGATAATCAAGGCTAACAGCAAGGGAAGTTGTCCTGGGTGGTTTTAGGCTGAGTGTAACACATTACTACCACACCTCATACTTAGCTCAAAAGCAGTAATACAACACAGTCCTCGGACAAAAGAAGACGAAGTGAAAAACCAGCCAGACCAAGGCTCATGCACAAGGGCATTCCAGAGCACCCCAATTTTACCTTCATCACTAAACCCGCATGCTCTGTGAGCAATCAGCAGGGGAGTTTAAAAATACAACTGTTTCTGCTGCCAGCCTGGAGATGTGCCTGACCTGAATACACCCAGCTATTTTTAGCCATCATTGCACTCCTTTCAGCCATCCCGTATTTATAAAACGGAAGTTATGAGGAAAGTTGCTCTTGGCTGGCACCGGGAAGGCACAGCCAAGCTAACAATAGGCAAAGCAATTCAAGAAGTGCCAACAATAGGAGCTCTTCATTTTCCCTTCTAAATATGAAGAGTGTTGAAAACGTTTGGTTAAAGCCTGCTGCCTCAAGATGTTCCCAGAGTGCTGTTAATCAAGGAAAATCAGAAGACTCCCTGCACAAGCACAGAGGGGAGACTCCCTCCCCGTGGCAGCATTCAGCTGACACCAGCGGGGATGCTTGTTACAGTTCCCTGCAGTCTGAAAAGATCAGAGCTGCAAAGACATTCCTCATTCATCTGAGCAGTCCCGGCTTTCTTTCCTTCTCAGCCCCTAAAATTTCGGCCCCGCCAACCTCTGGGGCGGGCACCGGGCCTACCTTTCCCTCCGGCATCCCCGGGGGGCGGCGGCCGTGGCGCATCCCGGGCAGGGCTGGGCTGATCCCGGTTCCACGGGGAGAAGCCCCGCGCCGGGGGCGAGGGCTCCGCCGCACCTCGCGTAACTCCCGGGGCGCCAACTTCGGCTTCGCGACCCGGGCCTCCTCTCGAAGCGGAAAAGAACAGCCCCGCGCAGACTTCCCTCTGCGCCGCGGGGCTGGGAGAGACACTTCAGGGAGGTGTCGCCCCCCGCCAGCCCGGCCGGCCCCCACCGCTGCCACCCGCGGGCCCGGCCCCGCTCCCCGC
>VWPU01020833.1:0-13642 GCA_013398955.1 Callaeas wilsoni
CCCGCGGGCCGCAGCGCCGGGTCTGCCGGGCGCGGGCGCCGAGCCGTGCGGCGCGGGGCGGGCAGGGGTGCTCCGAGGGGAATTTCCGAGCACCCCGGCCTGGGAGCGACCGTCACTCCCCTCTGCTATCCCAGCCTGAGGGCAAACCCGTCTGAACTCCCAGCGGGGCACTGCCCGCTCAGCCTCTGCGCCCTTAGCTTGGACATGGCAGGCACAAGGGAACGGAACTCCGAAATGCTTCCCGAAGCGTCTCGGGGACAGTAGGTTACAACTAAAGGGTACAGCTGCCTTTTCTTCGTCCCAAGTTGGGAGTCTTAATTCCGGAAGACAAACTCTGCTTTTTCAAATGTACACCTTGCCTTTAGGCAACCATAAATTTCTTGGTTTTAATTTTATACTATAAAGACTATTTAAATGTTGGAAAATGCTATAAAATTACATACCCAGTATGTTGATTGCAGAGAAGATAAAGGATATGTGAATTACTTGTTCTATTATCTTGCAGTGCCTCTTGATCCTCATTTCTTTAGTCACACTTTAGTAAGAATTAGAATATCTCATTTTCTCAAGTATGAATCTACTATGAAGGATAGATCGCACAACATTTCAGTCTTGTAAAATCTTAAATATTTTATGTGCAGAAGACATGGGATATAAACATGTATTAAAGTTTGTAAAGTATATGAAACTCCTGTGGTGACAATATTGAATCATTCTTCACATGAATATATTGAATATATTCTTCACATGATGGTGGAAGCATGCTATTAGAGCAGTAGCAAAAGCAGAAGAGCCAGTAAATACATTGAAACAATGGACTGAGGACTTAAAACAGTGATGTGGAAGAGAACTGATTATTTTTAAATGCTGATGAAAGCTTCATTTCTAATTACAGCTGTAAGTTGAATAGCATTGAAATTACAGAAACTCTTGAGCAGCCGTGAGAAGCTGAGCGTCTTTGTATTAAGAGATTGCAAGAGTCTAAATTAAGCTAGTTTGTGCTATTTGAGTCCTTTCATCATCAGCAGTACTTAGAAGACTAAAAACACTAGCCACGGGGCAAAAGGCCGAGCTTGAACTAGGGATAAGCTAGGTGAAATCCATATATTAGCAGCCAATTAAAAAATAATGTTTCTTTGTAGAGCTCAGTTTGATATAAAGAAGTCATCTGCAGAAATGAGGTTGGATGATGCAAACTAAATCAGGGAACAAAAATCAGGAAGTAATCTAGCAACTATGAACGAATAAATATCAACAGAAATCTGCTGCCAAATCCAAACAATTAGCCAAAACAGGAGAAAAACCGAGTGGTGCTCAGGCCATGCCTCCAAGAAGTGGCAGAATACAGACACTCAGGCTTCTGTCTCTGGGACAGGAGATTGGGGCGGTAGTTTTGTTTCTGCATTCCCAGTCCTCCTCCCTGCTCCCGCTGAAAGGACTCTTTTAGCAGAGTACCTTGTAGGAAATCCTCCAGGGAGATCTCCAGTGACTATAGATAGGAGCAATGCAACTGACTGCATCCTCACCTTCAGCTTTATTCAATATGCCTCTCTCCTCCAGCTTTTCAAGGAAATGCATCATTCTTGTGAGCCTGGCTTCCTGCAGGGTCTGCATGTGAATTGTTTCTTCAGATGGCCTCACCATTAGCAAACTTCTTTCTGGTAATTCTTGCTCCATGCCATGGAAAGCTCCCTAGCGTCCATAGATTTGAAAGGCTTCACAGCAGACCTGAGGGTGCTGGTCCCTCTGATTTCAGTGCAGAGAAGGATGCACTTTCAGATAGGTTTTCAAGGGAAACTAAAAGCAGAATTACACTGTCCCTTGGGCTTTGCATTTCAGAAGGTCTTCACTTAATGAGGGGTGCTTACACGGGCACGCTGAAAAGATGGAGTTCAGTTTTCCCATAGCTCATCTCTCCACCTGGGCTGCCTTTACTCTGTAAGGTATTGATTGCTAGGGTCAAACAGTCTGCAGGTGAAACAGGACTAGGACACATACACATACATTCCATTTTAGATAGAATGGAACTTGAATAGGATTAATATTCTGCCTAGGAAAAAGTAACTGTTCTTTTTAGTTCCCTTAATATTATTTAGACAACTTTTAACATCTCTTGTTCTCTGCTAATATTTTACAAAATGTATGGCTAACAATAGTGCATACCTTTACCTGCAGTATGAGTCCTTTGCAGATACAATTGTTAGAAATATTTTACAAAAGGAATTGTGAGATGGCAACAGAAGACTTTTGGTCTTGTCCATTTTTTCAAGCAGTTTGCTTTGTAACACTATTGTTGGCCATTCAAATTACAGTCTAGCTAGCCATATGTATGACAGTAGATAAGATTAAACAAATCACCAGAAAATTAAGGCATTTAAATTAGTTTCTCCAAAACTGAGAACGCTGCTAGGTGTCACCTGCAGTTCTCAAGTTCATGGAGCACATTATGGGCTAAGTCCAGTTTAAGGTGGGTACAAGAGTATTATATCAGCCCAACACCGATAGCAAATATTCCTCTTCAGAGCACTGTTGAGGTGGTAGAGGACACTGCAGAGTTGATATGTGTTGCAGTATAACCCTTCTTCATCCCAAGACAACAAGCTTGGGCCACATGCTGCTCAACAGACCTCATCAGAGCACTTTCTCAGCACACAGCTGGGGACGTCTGCCCAAAACGCTGCTCTGCATTTCCGCGGAGCAGGTCTTTAACAAGTCAGGTCTTTCCAAGACACAGGAGGAGTGCTGAGAGTCATAGATTCAATTAGCAATGGTTCTGTCAAAGAGAACTGTGCAGAAATTTTCCTTATGGGTGAAGTGTCTGAAGACTGCTTGTGTGGTACAGCTGGAGTTTTGAGAAAAGGCCAAGCAGTAGAGACACATGGGGGAGGAAAAAACAGCACTGAAATGCCTTCTCCTTGCCTGGCCCAGAGCCAGACTGCCCCTCTGGTGTAACGTAGGGCATCCTGGGGGTTGCTCAGCATTATGCTGCCTGTCAGTGTCTTTAAAGAGCTATTATGGCTGCTGGAAATCTCTACAATGAAGGAAGACTTGAGTAAGTCCTTCCCTGCCAACACATCCAGTGCCAGGCAGCAGCAGGAGGGTGTTTTTAGCATGACTTCATGCCAGAGGTTCTCTGTACACTAAACAGTCTGGCAAAGTACACAGACCAACAGAAACAGATGAATCTGGCCTAGCATGATCAAATGGATCTCATAGGGCATTTGGTATACTTTTAAGGCAAGTGTTTGCCTATCAGCCATTTCATGCAATCCACTGTTCAGTATGAGGAATGGTGCCAAAACTACTCAAGCATGAGCCAAGTTGCAAATTTTTCAGTTACACGCACGGTCCTGGGAGTTTACTAAGGAGATACCATTTTATATGGAACCTGAGTTCAAAATTGAGGCCAAACTCACCTCTGTAGCTCCAATGCACTTCTTTGGGAAGTTGGCATGTATGTTTTGTGGTCGTGTCCCTGATGGAGTAAGAAATAAAGTTGGGTTTATGAAAGTTCAGGTCTACCTTACAATAGATTTTCATACTTATAAAATTAATTGCATGCTGCTGATGGTGTTCTTTTATTTTCATAATCAGGCTGAAAAGGGTCTAGTTGTTGCGTAAATAAGATAAGGTATGATTTCTAGGAACATACATCTATAAAAATGCAATAGTCAGAGTATTAACATTAATCACTTCACACTTAAGGAAGATGCTGCATACTTAATTGACAAATGAAATAATGCTGATGCATATCCAGCAACCTACATGAGGATAGAAAGCGTTTATTAGAGTTTTAAGAGATACAAGAATAGCATTTCTGTATGCAAACAGGGAATCGCAAACTGTATGAAAGCTATTAGATTAATTGTTTTCTTCTCCTTTTCTAACCTCCTTTTCTGCCTTCTTTTATTCAGCACAGTCAGATTTTCAGGGGTGCCAGGCCTACTTTAGCACATCTGTCATCCCTGCAGCTGCACTGAGCGGACATCAAAGCAGCTGTGCAGAAACCCAAACTTCACTGTTTTATTCACTGAAGGTGTTACCAGCCCCTAGGCTCTTGCATATCCCTGTCATTCCCAGCAGCTGCTGAGGAAGCTTGCTCTGTGCTCTGAAATAGCTAAGATCTTAAAGTCAGACCTCAATCTTCCCAGCTTTACCTGAGCTTTCCCAGAAGAGCTCTGCAGGAGGGCAAGGCACAGCCTCTACAGCCCATCCCAGTGCTCTCAGCCCAGGGCATCAGGCACCTCCATGGAGACAGGAACATCGGCTCATAGGTCAGAGCCCAAATAAGGAGGAGCCATGGGTAGGCAAAGAGGACAATGACCTGGACTGAGCCTTGGATAGATCCCACTGGGGCACTGGAGGGGAGGGTGTCCCAGCTGGGGCCCAGGACCGTGACAGTCTCTCTGCTGCCCATGGAGCATGTTTCTCCATGCAAGTGGTGGATTTAGAGCAATACGTTTCACATAGTTTATGCTTTATGGGATCAGGATTTGGTTTTTAACAAAATCTTAGATGAGAGAGACCTGCAAGCAGGAGCTTCCAGAAGGGAGACAACAGCTTTGTCCTGGTTTCCCTGCGCGTGCTACTGCACAGGTCCACGCTGCCTTCCTCTACCCTTCCTGCCAAACTCTCCCTTTGATTTCCTTGGATCTAACCTGTCTTAACAGGCTGCTTCCATACTTGTCTATCTTTTTTTAATCCCTAGTTGACCAGACACAAACAAGTCTTTTTTTTAAAGCATGGATCAGGACTGCATTGTCAAAATGGCATGAATGTCAAAGCAGTAATCATGACTCCAGCTCGCAGCAGCAATGTCTGTAAAGGTTCATCCTGATATTTGTGTAGCTCATACTGTAGCAAAATCCAGATCCATCTTGTTAATGAAAATGAGAATAATTATTCACAGTTTGACTGTAGGCGCTGGTTAGGCAAGTCTTCTCAAAATCTACAGATGTTATCTGGAAAATTAAGAAGCTGCAATTGAATTCAGTTTCTGGACAAGCATGGTAAATACTGAGAAGGTTTATTAATTCATCAAAGCTCCTTGTAAGAGGGTCTAAATCCTTCTCTGGAGGCCAGCATAGAAAGAATTAACTTTCTCCTTCTTCCTGTAGAAATGATCAAAACTGCCTACCCTGCATGGAGGGAAGAGGCAGCTGTAATGAATTATTTATCTGCAACACACTGTAAGAGAGATGTGCTGTGAATTATTGTAGAGCTGGGCAGGAAATAGTTGCCTTGTCCCAAAAGACTTTTGAGATTAAGAATGTGTTGCTATTCCACACCAGGATAAAACCAAAACCCCTTTACAAGATATAAGAAGGGGAGAGGGAGCAAGACCCACCTACAAAACCCCCTCATCAGTCATATGTGTAAACTCTTAGAACACCTGAAAAGAAAGCTTGGTAGAGAATTCATCAGATCCAAGCCATCTCATTCAACCTCCACATACGTGGAGAATGCTTTAGGGAGACCAACATGCAGGAGCAGGGACATGAGCCTTGTTGATCTTGTGTGAATGCCGGCTCTGCTGAGCCAGGATGGGGCTTAGGTCTTGGCTTTTCATGCTGTTCATTTCACTTCAGCAAAAGAGCTGTGACTGGTTCTACCTGATTACTTAGTCCTTGTAGAAGCAACCCATTGTTTATACTGACTTTTCCATTTTTACAGCTAAATGCTGCAGAGCTGAATGAGCTTTTATAAAATTTTTACCTCTAGATGGGAAACCTCCTCTTTTAAAAAGCTTACATGGAAGTGACTTTATTTTCTGGATCATTTCCCCCATGTGTCTCATAAATGAGATGTTTTCTCTAGCAGATTTTTTTTCCAACACCTCCAGTTTAGACACATAGCCTGACTATCAGAGTGCCATTCTATATTTTCAAGGGAGGCTGAGAACTGATTCAGTAGATACGACATAGCAGAAACTTCAGAAGTTGAATCTATTCCATCTAAAAGCATTGTCTTGTTCGATAAAAGGAACAAGAAAAGCTTTGCCGTATCTTCATTACAGCTGTAGAAGTTCATACTTGACATAGTTTCTCCCCAGGGTACAACTGTGGTAAGGAAAAAAAAATTATGCTGACTGAAATAACTTGAATATATATACATTAAAAACATATGGTCTTTTTGGTTGTAGGTATGAGTTGGTGAGGCTGGCTACCTCCTGGGGTTTGTGAGATGTGGCAGATCAGATTGATCCTTTTCCTGGCACCAGGAGAAGGATGTGAGAAAAGCACCAGGTGTTTTCTTTCGTCTTTGTAGAGACAGAGCAAGCAGAAATAAAAAGTTGTACAGCAATGATTTTAGAACGTTTTGCAAATAAGATACCCTTTTAATCTTTTTGAACACTGGGACATGGAAAAGCAATGCCTGGTTGAGAAACACTTGGAGCCACATGAGCCATATTCAGTTTCCATAAGTGTGCAGAGAGCACAGGCTGGCTAAATTTTGGCTTCACCCAGCTAAATTCCAGCCTAGCCCAGCTAACAGCCATGTGTATGCATGATGTTCCAAATCCATTACTTCCGCTCAATTCCCCGGAGGCTGGCAAAAGCTATAAGAGTAATGTTGCTAGGATCTGAAACCTTCTTAGTCAGATGTTTAGAACTAAATGCGTTTAGTTCAATTAATGCTGGTATAGAGGACATACACTGATGAGTCAGATGGACAATCTGTCTGAACTATCAGCAGAGTTGGATGCAAAGAGGTCCAATGCAGAATAAGCCCTGAGACTGACAAATGCAGCAAATGTGAGCAACTGGTGACACTGCTCGTATGTCATGTAGCCACTGGTGAGGCTCAGGCTGCAGCTGATGAAGGCTTTAAGACACAAATTGCAGGTTGGCAGTGACCGCAGATCTGGGTGTCCCTGTCTGGATGTGACTGATGCCAACAACATCTAGATATGCCATCATACCATCATCTTTTTATTAAATACAATAAAATTTAAATTTAGAAAATTTTTCTTCAGAAAAACAGGCCAAAGCCATACTCTTCCAATTCTTGAAAGCATGGCCATCTGTCTCTGGGGTAGGTGAGCTCTGTTGCAGGCCTTAGATCACAGGTGATGGACACAACAGCACCACAGATGTCACTGACAACCTGCAGACAGGATGTAATGTTTTTATTCTTGTTTGAGTTGATTTTTTTCTTTCAAATTTATTATTACACCAGATTTATGAGAGCCATGTTCTTGTATAACTCTTGCTGCAACAGTTCACGCATGTAAAGTCCCAAATCAGATTACCAAATCTATTTGATTTAGTACTACATTTGAAAAGCAACCAGAAGCACCAGGTGATCCATTTCTTAAGTGAGATGTGACATTAAGAGTGTTCAGCCAGTCCTGTCCCATTTTTTTGAACTTGGGTCTAGTCTCTCTAGCATGAGAAAATGGGTTTGATAGCTCACTGGTGTCATGTACCTAAAGGTGGATTTCTAAAAGGAAAGATAGATTATTTTATTGATAGGCTTTTAACACTGTTTGACAATTATCATTGGATTTGATACACTTGGATGTTGAAGAAAATGTCACCCCGCATAAATTGTGTAATTTATAAATCTATAAATGTTTGCGTATTAAAAATAATTATACCAATATCTGTGCTTAAGATATGGATTGAATACTAGAGGTTGCCAGGATTAGAAACTGTTCCCATTATTTGAACAGTAACTGGGCAGAATCGGATCTGAGTAGTCATTTAAAAATTTAGTGATATTTTTATCTATTTTCAAATACCACTCTAAATTTTATAGTGTTTAATCTAGCTTACTTGTTAAAGGAACATAAAAAGAGGCATTAGGAATGTAGATTTAGTGTAGCACAGCCATTAAGATGAAGAGTAATGGCAGGAAAGCCTTAGCTCTCAGATTCTCCTGCTATACTGATGTCACCAAAATCATATTACTGGGTTACAGGTGTTTTTCATTGGCTGTATGGGCAGAAGGAATGGTTCCTTTTGCCCCACAGAAGCAGGCCTCCTGATCCACTGAATTCACACACGGTTGTCATTTTATGCACACCCACAGCAGCATGAATTGATGCATTTGCAAAGGTCTTTGTTCTCTGTATAAGGGCTGAAGAACCATGGTTAGGTATGTCCCTCATGCTGGTCAGTGTAGGGGTCTCACCCTAAGGTCAGGGCCATGGGCCAGACTGATTGAGTTAGACCTGTTAAACACTTTCATAAGATGTGGTATGCCATTCTGGTTAAAAGTGCCACATTTTTCAGAATAAAATGAAATTTTTTGGAGTTACTATTTCCAACACTATGCTTTCTGATGAAGCATAGTAAAAAAGATCTATTTTCCAGGTGGTGGGAAGTCTGCTAGGCTAGTAGAAAAGAAACGGACTGGATTTGTTCCTGTGTTTGTTTGTTTACTTAAACTGCTGGTTTTCAATCTGCTGATCACCAGTGGCTGTTGTCTTTTGAGGAAACAAAAACACAAGAGTACTAAAATTGTTTATAAAAAGCTCTTTTGTGGACCAGTGGTCTAAATTTTTGCAGTATAAAGGAAGCCTTGTCCAGTTTACAAAAAGGTCTCAGGACTGTATCTCCATCTGAGATTTTAACATTCTATGTAAGAGTAAATTGGCTTAAACAGCCAAGGAAGATTTACATATTGTACAGCTAAGGATTACTTTGTTCACTTGGCTGGTGATCCAGAACAGCCAAAGACTTCCAGATAAAGCTAAACTACAGTAAGACACTGGGTCTGTGAAGCATCTTTTCCCTATGTATTTCCCAGAATTATTTTAGAGATGTGGTTAAGTAGATGTGTGAATAACAGCTATTGTTATGATAGGAAGTAGAATGATTTGTCATTTGGTTCACCACTCTTTATCAGGGTGACTTTCCTTGGCCAAGGAGTCCTTAGTTCACTGACATTAGGAAAAGTCATAAAAAAGCAGTGGTTGAGATTGAGTGAATCACATAAACATATAGCTGTATGTAACCATATATTGCAAATAGAATAGAATGTGTGTCCCCTAAACTTCAGTCACCTCTTAATGATAAACTGGTAACAGCTTCATCTGGGATTTCTCTCCATACCTATTTCTCTTCAGTCATCAGGGATTTGCAAGCGTTCTTGGGGGTTCCTTGGAACTTGGGCTAACAGAGCAGTGCAGGACAAATCATAAGTATGATTGCTTAGCTGCTAGAGACAAGTTCTTGGAACTCCAAGGAGGTTTTTACATTTTTTAATTTTGGCTGCAAAGATTTTTCTTAAAAGAATAGTAGTCTGTTCTCCTCTGCTAGTAATCTGTACCATTATTTGCATAAACCACAGTTCCAGGTTGTTCCAATAAATAATGGAGAGGGACACTTTTAAAAGGAGATTAAAATGTGGGGATTGGGTTGCGTATTTTTGTTTTCTAGCTTACTGCTGGCTACTTGCATGGGCAAAATAAACCTGGATATGCAGCTCATACCATAAAACAGAGTCGTTGGTTTGACCCTCAGCAAAGTGTTCCCTGTGCTGTAATTCCAAGCAGTAACATACTAAATCTGTTCTGCTTGGGAAGCCAAACACCCAAGCAAGCCTAGGTTCTTGCCTAAGCTTGGTTTTCAAAGAGATGTGATTTTCTTTTATCATTTACCAATCCAAAAGACATGAAATTTCTACGTTCACATATACCACTTAGGAACAGTAATTTTACAACTTTTTTTCCTCTTGGAAACCTTCCAAATCAATATTTTTGTTCTGTTTCAGGCAAAATGGGAACACATTAAAAATTACTTTGTTGATATCCCTTTGTAGCCTGGGGCCCTTTGAGCAACAGTCAGTAGGCAAAAATTAATATATGACTGAAAGGGAATGGTCTTTCTGTGGTTTCTGATGATGGCTGAGGAAAAATAAGGCCAGGAAATAGCAGTTTCAAAATTTGTGATAAATTATATGGTGGTGGGTATCTACTGAGTCCAGTCTGGAATATTTTGTTCTGATTGCAGTGAAAACTGCAGCTTGTGCTCTTGCCTCTAGCTGCCAAATCTAAAACCTGTTTCCAACTGCTAGGCATCAAATTGAGCATGGGTGAGACACAACTCTTGGGATTAATGTTAAATGAGTGAATCTTAGACCTTATCTATCATTTATTTGTCTCATGTGTGCACCCATGGATATCACAGGCATTTTTATTTAATTATTCAAGAATTGGCACGTGACTTGCATTAGCGCCTTCCTTTGGGTGTCTTGCTGACAGAATAGTGCAAAGGAGCAATATCTAATCCTCACACAACTAGAACTGTTTGTGAAGAGAAGTGGCCTATTAAACTAGCCCTGTCATGTGAGCAGAAATTACACTTAATACTAAGTACCAGTTCTTAAGACAGAATGCAGTTGTGCTCATACCACCAAATTGATTCAGACTGCCATAAAAGAGTCATAGGGTTTCATCTTAATTTCAGAGTAAATCTCTGTGTATTCATTCTGTGTCATTTTGATGGATACAGAACTGTGCACTGCTACAAGGCCGGCACATGTATTTATTTATTCAGGAAAATATATGTCTGAAAACATTCATTATAAAAGACTTAGTGTACTCTAATGGTCTGATCCAGCACCACTGAAATCAATGAGAATCTTTCTTTCCATGTTGGTAGTGCAGGAGCGTGCCAGCAGTATAGAAAGCATTCCTCTGGCCTAAAGTGCCTGGCACAAATGTCAAAATCATTAGGAAAATAAAAGGCTGACAAACAAGCAACCCCATAGACATGCTACAAATTTGGACGCAACTGAAAATACAGCTGTTTTCTAAAGTTTGTATGTGAAACATATGTTCTGAGAAAGATGGGTTGTTCTGGCTGTATGTCTATGCTCATTTGTAGCATTTAAAAAAAGAAAAACAAACCAAAGAGTAGTAACAGGGGAGTTTGTAAAATGCACCTTAAAAACAGCTGCAGAAAAGAGCTGGTTAGTAGTTTACTTGCCTTTAAAATTCAACCTGCAAAACAAAGTTGATTTATTCAAATTTTCATAATTTTACCAGATTTTGCTTTATTCTGCTTTAAATTGCATCTTCAAAAAAAAAAGGGTGGCAGAAATATTATTTCCTGTTTTTTAATGAATGATCAGCCTGCAGTATGAATGCTTGTTTGGTGTCATTATTTTAATGAAGAACTGCAAACCACATATTTTGGTTGCAACTAGTTTCACATGAGTACTTCAATCCTGGGAATTTTTAGGGCTATCCCATGAAGTGAACCAGCCCAAGGGACATGAACTGTAACATTATATACAGCACAAAAATGTGCCTGTGTGCATGCACAACCGTGAGCCTCTAGCATTATTGTCCTCTGCCGATACAGTCAGGATATGACGCGTGACCAAACACTTCTGCCTTGGGAAGTCTCTTCCTTTGGACGTTCACTGGGGGGAACACCCATCTCCTTGCCAAGGAGGCTCCTGCCCCCGTTTAGCTGTAGACACATTGCCACAACATCATCACAACTTGCCTGCCCAGCTTTTGGGAGTAGTTTCCCAGGGCTCCCACCAACCTCTGCTGAAGCTTCCATCAGCAGTGGCTTCCCAGTCCCTAAGAAGAAGTCTTCAGAAGAAAGCCTTAAGCAGAAGGGCACCTGGGGGAATGGAAAGTATTACAAAGGATAAGAATCTTCTCCGTTGCAGACTTTCTAACTTGAGGCATCCATTGTTATCTTCTCTCTGTATTCGTTTTACCCAGCAAGCATCCAACAAAGACAAACAGCTGTTGGTGTCTGGGGCTGGCTTCCAGACAGGGACCCAGTGCATTTCACAGGACCCCTTGAGGTCTGTCTCCTCTGGTCCCATAATTGGTTCTTCACCCTAAAGTCCAGCACCCAGCAGAAATCCAGGGCAAAAAGAGACTTGTCCAAAATGAAAGACCTGTCCGCAAATAAATAAAATTACCTTCAGGTACATCCAGATGTCATTCCTCTCCACATTGCTGTTATGCTTTCCCAGTCACAAATGGGAAAAAAGTCTAAACTTGGTTCCTTTGTCCACTTTGATACCATTATTTTATCTATGGGAACATTGCCAATCTTTTTTGTACAACTATCCAAGTAAAAGACCCAGGAATCCTCTTGTCCTTTTGCCAGCATTAGTCTTTGGTCAAACCCAAGCATCTTTCTGAGCTTTAACAGGTCTTGAGGTTTTGCATGTGGTAAGATTTGTTGCAAACTGATTTAATATGATGCAATTTTTTAACCGTAAGATACAATGAAGACAGAGAGCTAGATGAACTAAATCTGGCCCTAGATTCTGTAAGAGGCTTTTTATGGTCTAGGGACAGGTGAGGGGAGCTGGGAGTCAACAGAGCAAGTGCAGGCTGGTCCTGGGTCGCCCAGAGCCTCTGCAAGGGAAATCCCAGCACCTATGCAGTTCGAAAGGGAAGAGGTGCTCCTCTTAAGGCTTTATTTGTTTTTAAATTTTACCTCGCAGTTTTTTCTGTCAAAAACAGATTTTTTACTAAATCAGCCACATCTGGAAAAGGAATGGGAATGAATGAATGAACGACGAATAAATACAAGCAAAACCAGCCTCTTTTTTGCAGCAATTTTGCAAAGGGCAGGGCAGAAGACAAGGACACTTCTTTCAGAAGGGGCTCTTGGACTCATGCCACGACCATCCCTGACCCTTCCTGTAAGAGGAACTTTCCCTGCTCTCCCCTGCTCTGCCTTCTCGGGGTTTCTCCCCTTCTGCACCAACTCTGCCTGAGCCCATGGATGTCTTTTTAAATGCAAAACGAAGAAAAGGTCGGGAGCATGAGGCAGCCCCTCCACGCACCTACCGCCCCCCGAACCCAGGGGAGTTGGCGGAGCCGCTCACTGCCCTGCCTTCGGGGAGCTGCGCTCTCCGCTAGCTCCTAGCTGCACTCGCCCGCTGTCTCGGCCCGGTCCGACAGCGAGCAGCGGCGCTCGGGGCCGGCGGTTTTCCCTGAAACATCATAAATAAAACTGTACATAAAGTTGCAACAGAAAAAGCAGCGGAACTGCACCGCCGCGGTCCCGCATGAAAGGACACCCGGGTGCCCCGCCGGCCGCAGCTTCCAGCCCAGCCCCGACGTCCCCGCGGGCCCCTCCGTGGGGGCGGCGGAGCCTCATGCGGGGCCGCCCGGGACAGCCGCGGGCGCGGCGGGGGCGGCCAGCGCCTCCCGCTCCCGCTTCTTCTGCTTCATGCGGCGGTTCTGGAACCAGACCTTCACCTGGGCGTCGCGGAGGCGCAGCGAGCGGGCCACCTCGAGGCGGCGGGCCCGCGACAGGTACCGGCTGAAGTGAAACTCCTTCTCCAGCTCCGTGAGCTGCCGGGTGCTGAAGCTGGTGCGTGCGGGGCAGGCGGGAGGTTCCCCCCCGCACGGCGCCGCACCGCCTGCAACGCCGAAAAACACCGCGCTTCAGCGGGGGCAAAGGCAGGGGGAGGAAGTGGGGCGGGGATCGAGGCAGGAGAAGGGCAGAGGGGAGCCGGGATGGGAGCAGCCCCCGCCCGCTCCCCTCCGCCTCACTCACTTCTCCCGGGCGGGCTCCGCTTCGCTCGCATCCACTCGAAGGTGCGGGGCGCCGCCGGGGCCGCCGCGGCAGCCGGGGAGCCGGGCGCGGGGGCGGCCCCGGGGCAGGACGAGAGGTGCTGCAGCCCGCCGCCGCCCGCGCCGAGGCAG
>VWPU01020834.1:0-36466 GCA_013398955.1 Callaeas wilsoni
CCCGCCCCGCCCGGCGGAGGTGACGCACCGGGCCCGGCGGTTCCGGCGCGCAGGAGGAGCCCGGGGCGCCGCTCTCGCCGCCGCCTGCCCGCCCGGTAAGTGCGGGGCCCGCCTGTGCCGTGCTGGGGGTCTCGGCGGGGCCGTGCTGGGGCGAACCCGGCGGGAGGGATGCGGGGCCGCTCATCCGTGCCCGGTGCTGAGCTCGGCGCTCCGCCCCGGCAGAAGCCGCAGCCCGGGAGCTCTCGGGCTCCAGGCGGCCGTGCGGGGGCCCCTCCTCGCCCCGCCGCCGTCCGGGCTTTCCGCGCTCGGCTTCTCTCCCGCGGTGTTCCTGCGCTGCCCCCCACAAGCCTGCGGCGCTCTGGCTGTGCGGGACAAGAGCAGGGGCTGGTCTCGCACGCATTCCAAAAGAATGGACCCGAGGTAATTTAAATGCGCTGGGTACCCTCTGCCCGAGCCCAGAGGTGCCGTGGAATACGCAGGTATCCGTAAAACAACTTCTAAAACCCACGATAGGTTAGAAATGGCAGGAATGAAACGGATCAGACGATTTGGGAAAGGCAAGGCAGCCGTGATGGTGTGAACCAAGACTGGCAAGAGGAAGGAAAGCAGGCATGTTCCCGGGGGAGTGTGATACGGCTGCAAGGAGGTCCCTGCAGAGTCATCTGTGGTGAAAAGGATAGGGCGTCTTCTGGTTTCTCGGTCCTGGATGAAAAAATCCTACCTAGAAAAGAGTGGAGAAGGAACGGCGAGGTGTGCACTGCATATGTGAGGAGGCAGTTGGGGATGCTCCACAAATTATGAGTTTGGGTGACGTGTATGAAGATGCAATTAGCATTGATAGCCAGTGTGGAGCTGAGGCCGTGGATGGTTTCACGGAAAAGGGAGAGTGCTAGCTTGTCTAAAGGTTACATGGATAAGGAGTTCAGGAGGCAGCCTTAAGTTACACTTCCTCTGTTTCAGATAAATAAAGAGGTGAAAGGAGAAAAAACCGTATGAAATGGTTGTTAAATATCAACAGAAAAAGAGGAGGAGCATTCTCCAATTGTAGGAGTCTCCACCAAAAGAGTTATTAGAGGAATCCCACAAGGGTAGGCAAGAAATAAGAAAAGAGTGATGTAGTGGGACAAGGATTGAGGTGGGATCACATAATGTGGTGGCACGATGGAAGGCACTTTGAAGGCATTTTGTTTCAGAAGACCTTGTTAAGAATTGTGTTGCATAGCAGGAGTCAGAGAAAGGGCCCTGGTGGAGGTGATAGCAGAGGGTAGGGGTGGGTGTGTTTAGGACTTCCTGCAACAGATTGGAGCAAGAGAGGCGACTAAATTGTATCAGGGTTAGTGAAGATACAGGAGTATCTTGGATAAAGGTGGTAAAGAAGAACCTCATCCTCCCTTGGCTAGGAAAGTGATCTAAGTGTGGTTTAAAGTTTTATAATTTGGTCTAGGGAGTTATAGTGATTATTTAATCTAAATAATCCTTGCTTTTTTGACCTTACCTTTTGAGCTTAACATCTTTATTGTCTTAAAAATTAGTGCTATCAAGTAGTAGCTCTGTCTTGTCTTTGTACTTAGGGAGTTTGATTTGGGCATTGGGCTGAGCGTAGGTGAGGTGAGTTTTGTTCCTGGTTTTCCGAGTACCCTCCTTTGCTTCATCCACAGAGCGTGTGCCTTATCCTTCCTCTCCCTTCACTTGTGTCCCTGTGGTGTCCAGTTATGCTGGAAGTGAGCTCTTTCCTAGACTGTCGGGACAGGAGTCACAGGAATCACCCAGTCCTGCAGACTGTTTTCTGCTTGATAAATCCATATGTCCATTTGCCCGTGCAAACAGTTCCTCTGTTTGCTCACAAAACTGTGCTAGTGGCACAGAGGGACACGTCTGCGCTCCTCTGACCCCCTCCCCAGTGACTGGTGTGTAACTGGGAGGTACTGGGCAGGCCCATTATTCTACCTGGATATCTACAAGCATCTCAGTGCTTGGATGTGACTTGCCATTTGTTGGAATAGCAGAGGACCCAGTGTTTTCATGGTTTTTTCTCACTCTAGAGCATGGAATGACCTGAGTGAGTTTGAGAAGTTCCATGGCCTGTGAAACTTGCTCAGGCTTTGTGGTGGCTGAACAAAGCTGTTGCACACTGGGCTGTCGATAGTCCACAGTGGGGTTAGGGGCTCAAATAAGTCATTCTTTTAACATAAGTTTTAGCAGGCAAAGATCCATTACTTCTTTTATGCAAGAGCTCCGTGTCAATGCAGATTAAGCCCAGACTCTAAGCAGGGTAGAGGGAGGGATGAGGGTTTGCCTTGTGTCTGCCAAATCAGATTTCACATCTGTCTCCTTCCAGTATGGAGAGACTGTGTGTCTGTTCCTCTGAAGTCCTGTGGAAAGCAGTGCTGTAAATTATTTGTGTGCTATGTATGCTGTGGATAGCTAAGGAATCAAGAGGCAAATGAAAGGAATGAAGACCAGAATTCAGGGGGTAATATAATTAGGTACTAGTCTTCAGCCTCCCTGGAGGTTTGTATCTCCTGAAATCACTGAAGCCACTCAAATTAATTGTACATCACATCTCTTCCTGGTTATTCTCTGCTGCCTGGTCAGGTGACTGGAAACAGGAAAAAAAAAAAAAGAGTTGAGGAAAAATAATGAAAATTTGTGGTTGAGATTTCCTGTACTCTAAAGTCACGATTCTCAAAGCTTGATTGTGGTTTCCCCAGAAGCTACAAATTGCAATACTGAGGGAATGTATTTGAGTAGCAGAGCTGACAACATAGTAATGCAAAATGGGAATGTATTTAAGGAACCAAATACATGCTGCTTGTGGAAAATAGAGCTTTGATTTTAATATATGTTTTTATATGTAAAATTTGGTTACAGCATTGTTTTAATTCTTCTGTATTTAATATATTCTCTCGAAACAAAATAATTTGGTTAAATGGAAATTTACGGCTAAATATGAGATGACCATAATTCAAGGTTGATTCATGCTTTACTGCTGAATCTTTTAGAGCTCAAATTCATATGGTTCAGTTACACAAGCAGAAGGTTTGTAGTTCAGATAAGTATTGGATATGTGAATTTTCCAAACCAAATGAGAATCTTAAAAAAAAAAGTTAGCTGTTCTGATTCTTCTTCGATAATAGCTGTCAACACCTGAGCATAAATTTCTACATTCAGAAGGTAATAAGTATATATTGAGAAGGCAATAAAGTGAGAGAATTAATTTTATTTCCCCTCTCAGATATAAGGCCCAAGCCACATCACATCCAGTAGAACCAGTTTAAAGGGATGAACTAGTTTCACAATTTCTTTTGAGATTATATTGAAGACTGTTAAATTGAGTACATGTGAGAGATCTGTTTGCTTGTCTTATTTTCCCAAGTCCCACTTAATGTCTGTGGTTCTGAAGCAATATGGATTTGGACAGAGTATCACAGGTTGTACATGATGTCACAGGTTGCCTTTCTAGCTACTATGGTCATAGTTAAGAGGTTTGTGTTTTTCCTGTTAATTAAATGGATAGGATGCTGTTCCTCAGCACTTCAGGCTGTTGATAAAAACTTTGTCATAAATTCAGTTTTATCTCTGAGAAGATCTGTAGTGAAGGTTATGCAGCCAATTTCCAAATGTCAGAAGTCTCGGGGCCTGCACTGGGAACTGAGATGCAGTGTAATAACCCTGTGTCCCAGGATTTGGACCTGTCCTGTAAGAGCAGCCTTGGCTTTGGAGGTGCAAGAGTCACAATGGATCCAAAGCAGGGACGTGCACAGCAGAGTCCTCTTTACTGGGCCGTTGGGTTGGTCCGTTCCTAGCTGTTTGATCACCTATTTGTTGTTGACATGGCGCCTCTTACAATTTCTTAGGCACAGAAAAAATTGTTTTTCCTCCCTTAGGAGACAGAGCTCAGATGAAATCAAAAGAACGATAAAGTGTGGAGGAAAAAAAAGAAGCTGCGCTTGCTTTCCTGGTCTGCAGTTTGGCAGGGCATTAAGATGTCCGTGGACATGAACAGCCAGGGCTCTGACAGCAATGAAGAGGATTATGACCCTAATTGCGAGGAGGAGGAAGAGGATGAGGATCCTGGGGATATTGAGGATTATTATGATGGGGTAGCTAACGACGTGGAGCAGCAGGGAGCAGATGCCTTTGATCCAGAGGAATATCAGTTCACCTGCTTGACTTACAAGGAGTCGGAGAGCACTCTGAATGAACACATGGCCAGCTTGGCTGCCACGTTAAAGGTGAGGAAAGGTTTCTGCATTAACACAGGTGTAAGACAAGTCTGTGGTTGAACAGGCAAATGCTGAGAATACAGTTTGTAATGAAAGCTGTGGCAACATTGCTGTTATGGGGGGTTGGAGGAGCATTATTGAAGGTCCCTTGTTCAAAACTGACTCAAAAGTTTACGATTGTTACATACTGGGGCCTGAAAAATCTTCCTTACTGAATGTTGATTTTTTTTTTTACAGAGCTGAGCTTCATGACCAAAATTCCTGAGTGATAACTCTTTGCATTAACACAGTGCAAAGAGGTTATATAGAAAAGAAACAAATCAAACCATAAATGGTGCAGTTTGGTACACCTGTGTTTGAGAAGATAACTGACAAATAGGAAGACATGCTAAAACTCTGTAATTCTAACAAAAATGCTTTTCTTGGTTGGTTCTGAGGGTATAATCATGGACTTTCAAAGACAGATGAGCTGTCATGCCAGGTATTAACCCTACTGTTGCAGTGACAGCAATTCAAGTACAGTGAATTTGCCACCTCTTGGGGCAAGTGTGACTTAATTCATCACAGAAAAGTCACACTCAGAGTCAGCTCCATGGTATTATGCTCAATAAGACTTTAGTGAAGTTTTCTTTTTTTGTAAACGATTACTGTCGTGTCAGTCAGAAGAGGAAGCAGGCCAGAGGAAAGCAGAGTTTTCTAAGCTCTAGATGTGGGCACTGGGTTAAAATTGCTGCTGCATCTACTTTGTAACAAAGCAGGTCTTCTGGTGCTCACTCTTCTCTGGAACAGCCCCTGAAAGCAGGACAGGTGATGAGTGCAGCATGTAAAAAAAACCCATGTTGGGTAGGTTTTGATTCCAATTCATTCAGTCTGAATCAAATCTAATTTTAAAATTGAGAGGGATCTCTTGATCTTTATTTGCCCATCAATGTCCTGTAGAAACAGTATAACCCTAAAGTCTGAAGACTATAAACCATAAACAACAGGCTTTAAATGGCACCCATAATTTGATGATTTTGCCATCTGTTGTGCTTGTTCCCAGCATTTAACACCTCAGAAAATTAAGTTTTACTTTTTCTTGCTCTTAAACTCGTCTGTGTAATTACTTCAAAATGTGCATTCTGAGCTCTCAATGCCTGCAGTTCCCCACAGACCGTCAGAAACAGGAGGCAACAGAAAAGTACAAATGAGAATAGTTGGTCAGCACTTCTGATACAGCTGCCAATTGCTCTTGGTTCTTAGCAATTAAGATTTAGAAGAGCTTTTCTGTGCCTTATTGTCTGCCTTCAAATGGAACACCCTCCTAAAAGGTGACCCCTGCCATATTGTTCTCTTGAATTAAATTACAGAAAGCAATACTTTTAGTCCTTAAAATCAGGCTTCCAGAGTTAAAATAAAATTTTCAGGAGTTCTGAAGGTCTCATTGAGCATATATTATAGTTGCCCAGACTATACCAAGCTGCTAGCTCAAATCTCATCCCAAATAGGACTCAAGGGGAGAAAATCTAGATTTCTTTTATATAAAGAATATGCCTGCATATTTACTTTTAAAATTAAGTGCTACACACTTTGGTTTGTGCATAAGTAGATGAAATTGAATCTGAGTAGCAGTTTGAAAAGACATGATCTTGTAATCCACACACTCAGGCTTTAGCCCTCGAAGTGCCACATTAACTCTCTTTTCTCCAGCCATAATAGTCCAACAGTTGCACTTTTATTGGATCTCTGTTGTGTATCTGCAGCATTTGTATTTTGTTTCCTGGCTAACTTGCTTGCAATTCTTCAACAACCCTGTCTTCCTTCCCCTCTCTCCCCCCAAAGCAAACTTGTGATTTTGTTAGTTTTCTGAGGCAAGATGGAATAGAAAGAATTAGTATTGAATTAGCAAGCATAGAGAAGAAGGAAATGGAGTGGAGCATGCTGAACTATTTATCATCATTATTTTCCATGGACTTAATGGATATGAGTAAACAGGGGTAGACTTTTCAAAGAAGTATATTAACTTCTTTTCTGTTAATTTGCTTGAGCTATAAAAATGTCTTTTTCTTTTTAAAACTACCTTTCACAATGTCATGGGTTTCCTTGGATAGTGATGATTGTTCTTTTGGAGCATCTAGTTAATTTTGATTTCATCTCCTTTACTCCTTTCTCTCCTTTTCTCCTTTATGGTAGATACTGATTATGTGGTGCTTATTCAGCATTAGCTCGTATTTAAGGCAGAGTGGTTGCCCCAGAAGGGAAGGCTGAAGGTAAATTAAAGACTGTCTTCAGGAGGTACAATGTTGAAGCCAATGGATGACTTGGTATCTAAGTGATTTACTATCACAAGAAATTAATAGATTAATACAATTCCCTAAAGCAAATAAAAAATAAGTGCAACGAATGGGTTCAAAGCTGTGTTGGAATGTTCTGCCACTGTCTGTTGTCATTAGGTGATTCACTTTCTGAAGGTTAAACTCTGGGACACGTGCGTGTATTGAGTGGGTTTTTTCTCTGTAGCATATTGTCTACATACTTTAAAGACCAGAAACAGAATTTCAGAGCTTCATATCTTCATATTTGCAGTCTGTGCTTTTAGTGGCTAATAACAGTTTAAATAGATAGTATTTCATTTGCTTTGCTCATTAACCCTCAACATTTGTTTTTCAAACTGTTTTGCTCATTGTTAAATTCCTGTTTTATTTTAAAGCGTTGTGGTAAAGGGTGGTCTTTGGAAACCTTCTTGGCTGTTTGCATTCCCCATGAGTTATAACTGACCTTGTTTTCTTGCTGAAGGCACTGAACTGAGCAAACCTTGCACTGGCTGGTTAACGTCAGGTCAGCTGTGAACACCCTGCACATATTTAAAAGTTTGCATGCAACACTGAAAAAGAAACTCTCTTCAACAAAATGCTCGTGTTTTGTTTGCCCCAATTAGAAACAACACTCAGTTAAAATCTGAAGTCTGATACAAGCACAAGACCCTGCATGTAGGTAGTTGTATGTCCTTGTATCTCGTAGAAAACTTTTGCCTCAAATTCTTCTGATTTGGTTTTTGTCAGGTGGGGAAATCTGAACAGAAACATTGGTGCAAGCAAGGCAACAGTAGACTAAACCAGCTGTGTGACAGGCCTGCAGCTACATTAGTGGTTATTCTAGAACCACAGAGAAGCTAGAGAGATTTAATAAGTGTTACTCTGAGAGTTTCTCCTTAATTTTGGTTTTAGTAAGAACTATGAGTTCATTGGTTTTCAAGGAAAAGAAGAAGTCTTTGCTCCTTGGTTAGTGCTGTTCATATGAAGATCTGAGGAAGGTTCGGTTAATACCCTGACTAAAATTAGGACAGGCTATCTCTGTTGAAACATACCAGAAGAAAATCTTGAATTAATAGCCAAAACTATGCTTCTCTGACCAAAAGGCCTGTGAATTGAAGTAGGTCACTTTTAATTCCTCAAAAGGTCTCTTGACAACAGTCAACACTTGGGAAGGACAAAGCTGTTGAAAGCAGAGTGGCCTGTATTGCCTGCAGACCAGCAAATGAATTTACAACAGTTCTTTTTAAGAAATAAATATAATTATAAGATACAGTATCTTTCAAAAATAATGAATTAAAACAGTATAGTAGTAACTTTGCTTTTGAGATAACTCTCAGTTGTCATTTAGTGATTGTGGGTCCTGGAGTGGCTTATCAGTACATGCAAACAGTGTGATACTCAGCAGTTGTACAAACAAAGCTGAGCCTGTCACTGGCAAGCAATTAAGTGTATGATGATGTCATATTGGTTTTGTTTGTTAATGATGCTTCCTGGCTCTGCTGAGGGTCTCTGTAACAGATCTGGAGTACCTGTAATATTTCAAATAACTGGCACTGGTTTCTCTGTTTCAGTGATGAGGTGGATTTGTCTAGTGTTACTTTTGTTGTTGTTGTTGTTAATGTTTTTATAAACCACCAGATAAAACAATTGCAATTAGAATTTATGAAAAAAATTTTACCTTGACTTTAGGTGTTAGCTGATTGTCAGTCGTGAGGAAGCTGTGATCTTTCTGCACGTGCAAGCCAGCAAGGGAAGATAGTCATGTTGTTTTACAGGCAATTGGTACTATTATCTTTCCACTAAAACCAAAGGAATTGTAAGACTGAAGAACTTACACTTTTCACTAATTTGAGTGATCTGCTAATATTTATCAGAGAGCAAAAAGCTTGCTCCCTGTGCTTCCTGAAATTACAGCTTGTGAAGTGGGCTTTTTTAGCCCTGTCCCTTGAAGAGTAAATCTTGGTAGATGCAAGAAGTATTTGATATCATGACATAATTCTGAATCTGTTAATCCATGTTACCACTACTGATCTTTCAGAGATAAAGCAGTTTTTCATATATCCTGGCTCACCATACTGGTGTTGCATCTTTCCATGGAACCAAATTAATATTTACTTGTGAAAACACAGCCCTCTGAGACTGCTCCACACGCTCAAACTGCGCTGACCCAGAGCAGTTAGTTTGTAGAGCTGCTTGGTGAGTGCTGGCAGTGCTCCTTTGCAAATACCATCTCCAGCAGAGCCAGGGTCATGTGCGTGGGGACTGGCAGCCCGTGTGAGCAGCCCTTCCTGAAGCAGCCTGTTCCCTGCAATCACAGCGTCTGTAAAGAGCCACATGTCAGGACCCTGGTGAGTGTGTGCCCCGCTGTATTGCTGTTCAAACCATGGCCCAGAATGTGCTGTGTGGTGCTGCTTAAATGAGCCAACCTGCAGTGCTGCAGTGCCATCCTTTCGATGCCATAATGACATCCTGGAACTTTGTGCGATGTAAAATGGCAGCGTTAAAGCCTTGCTGTGCCTGAGTACCTCAGGTGCAGGAGAGGGATTAAAGCCCCCTGAAGTATTAAAATGCATGTGCATAAGAACGGTGTCTCAAAAATTTATGTTCGAAGTTAAAGTCTGTAAGCACCAACATTGGTAAGTATTAGTAACAGTAAATATTTAAATGTTATTTTTTATAAATGGTAGAACCTGATAGGCAAATTTGACTTTTTCACAGAACCCCTGTGGTGCTGTTTGGCAAAGATAACACACTGTATCAAAGTACCCATAAACTGCTAGATTAGTCAGGACGTGCAGGTTTATATCTATACTGTGTTCTGTGTTTTAACACCAAGCCAACATTATGTGGGACATCCAGTCTGAAGCCGTAACCATTAGGAGCACTCACCTTTGAGACAATACCTTTGTCCTTTACCCACTTTTTGTTCCCGAACAGAAAGATCCTGGAAGTTCTGCCATGCAAAAGTTGCAGTTTTGCCTACAGATTCACAATGCCTGTACTTCAGTGTGTCTAACTTCAGTGTAACTGTCTTCAGTGTGTTATGTTTTCGCTCATAAAGGTCTTTTTGTTTTTTAAAAATGTATTAAGTTTTTGTAGACTTCTGGTCAGCAGAATAAGAGAGCTGGCTGGAGAGCCCAGGCCTTGCAACCTTGTGACACCTTCCTGGAGTCACCTGAGGAGAGAAAACAATTTTGTTACTTATTGCCCAGGACTGCTGAAATTCTCCACTGCAAAAATGAGCCACAAATGTGGAGGGTGATTATAGCCCACACATTTCTTTGTGATTCACACCTTAAGTGTGTCTTACAGCCAGTATGACTCTGCAGTGAGCAGAAAAATCTGTTTGCAGCTGTTGATGAGTGTGATCTTGGTGGGAGGTAGAGGCAAGACAGAAGTCAATAAAAATGCCAAAACAATCTCTCGGTAACTATTTTGTGTTGCAAGCTTACAGCTGGACATCATGATCACAGAAGCAGAATGAAGCAGCTGAACACTTTGCCAAATTTGTGCTGTGCCTATTAAGGATGGTGCAGCAGAAACAAGCTGTGGTGTGCACTGCGAAATACTGTTTTGCAAAGCCGATGTTCCTCCTCTTCATATTTGTATAACAGAAGTGAAATGCCCTTAGAGCTGGGGTTGTTGAGTGAGGGACTGTGTTATTTGGGACTGAGCAGGGATTACTCAGTGCAGAGTTACCTAAGCCCTGCTCCACTGTGGCTGTGCACACACCCGTGCTCCCGGTTTGGTTGGCTGCCCAGTGTTCTGAGCCACTGGTCATGATCGTGTGGATTCAGGTTATTACCTGACCTTCCCTTCTTCCCTGTGCACCTTCTGAATCATCCTCTCTGTCAACCAGAAGGAATTGTCCACTCTTCCTGTGTTTTGCTGGGAGAGCACCTCGGCAGGGGCTGTGCAGGGGGGTGCGTTGCTGGGTGTTGGCAGCGTTCAGGGAGCACAGTGCAGCGTGTGCTGGGCACTGGTGTTCCCACACTGTGTCACTTTGGAAAGAATAACTGCAGAGAGGACAGCTGGGGGGTCTCGTGTCAGTCTTATATCCGTGTGCTGTCTTACAGCTTTCTTGCTGCGTTTCTTTTGCTCTAAATCTTTCAAAGAAGGGATCTCATAGCTGTTTTGTAATAATGCCTTCTGGCATACCAGCTTGCTTAAATGTTTCTGTTCTTTTAATATTTATTTCTGAATTTCCTCAGGAAGAATAGCCTAACAGCTTGAGAAATATGTATGTTGAGATCTCCTAGCTGAGTCCTACTGATCCTGTTTGTTGGCAGCTGCAGCTGAAATTGTTGCTGTCCTTGTGTAGGAGAGTGGATGAATTAAAGCAATGTGTAAATGTGGAGAAAGAGCTAGAATTTAACCCCAGATCCCCTTTCTTCAGTATGTGGCCAACTAGGTTATGCACTGACAGCTTCACAACTGTGATGTAGCACCAGCAGTGTTTGTCATTCCCAAACTTCATTCTGCCTCCTAAATATGCTTCTAATCTTGCAGACTGACACCGGGTCTCTGCATGCCAGAGGGTGAGTGACGGGGTACAGATTAAAACCCTGTGATGCAGCAGAGCTCACGTAGTGCTGTTTGACAAAACCTTTCCATGGTATTGAGAGTGCAGCTACAGTCTGTTAAGTGGCATTTCTTTACCTGCTGCAGCCTGCAGTCTGTAATCAGGAGAGGGCCTGAAATGTCAGACAAATCTTAATCAATCCTCTGCGTGAAACCTAAAGGTGGAGGGCTTTTTCTCACTTTTGTTAAAAATTTGACTGAACACAAGAAAAAAGAAATGCAGTATATATTATTTTGTTGTAAGATTGTCTGGTTTTCCATTAGATGAAGTTAATTTGAGTTCAATTTTGAAAACAATCTTCTTATGCTCAGAAACCTGTAACAGATATGAAAGATTTTGCTACAAGACTTTGGGGTGTTTATGGCAGGTGATGTGCATCATATCTCAAGCCCTTGCAACCTCCTGAGTTTTCTACTAGGATTACGTATTGAAAATCTGCTTGAAAGAGGTAGATCAAAGGAGAAAATATGGTCCAGAAAAAAGCTTTTGGTTGCCCTTTCTTAATTCCTGATATTTCTGCAGTTTTCTGAGAAACCCTCCAGTAAAAACAGCACAGTCACATAATTTTTCCAATGGGGCATGGAGGGAGTCAGATCTACTTTCCACAAGAAAAACAAGTATGAAATGATTTTTTTTCCCCTTTGTGGGTCACTTTCCTTACCTCAGCATCCTGAAGTAAAGCATGTCTGAAGGGATTTTTTCTTCAGTGAAATTACTCAATACAAATTAGGGTTTCTTTCTAAGATGTTACTCTACTGCCAGCTCAGCTCAGTCTCTATTTTGCCATAGTTTCTCACCAACAGAAACAATTTCAGAGGCTTTTGCTCTGTGTGCCTTTCCTGTTGTAAAGAATTTTAGTGTGTTTTTAGAGGTTTAGATGCAACGCACAAACTAGTATCTTTTGAAGTTCATCCTTTCATTGTAGAACTAACAAAAACTATTTGTGGATTAAAACAAATGCTTCTCAAGATTAATCCTATTTGCTTAAATCTATTTGTATAAAAGCCTTTGATTAGGGGAAATACAAGAAATGGAAGCTACATTTCTTTATGCCAGATTTGTGTTCTTCTTAGGCAGATATTTCAGTGCAATCCTGATCTAACAGGAATTGTCAGCTTGGTGCAAAGCTGTGGGATATCAGCTCCAACCGAACCCTATCATCTCCAACTCGTTCTGAATTGAATCTCTTTGAGAATCACATGATGATCATTGTTTTAAATTCCTGATACCATATCTCTGCAAAAATCAGGCTTGAAATACACCTCCAAAAAATAGGCCTTCCCTTTGAGAAAAGTGAAATGAACTCATGAGATATGCATGCAATATAAATATGCATGAGCAATTTCTGTAGAATATAAGCTCTACAAAAGATGGTGGTTTTTTAGCTTTTAGGAAACATTTCTGTCTGAATTAGCAACTGTCAAGGTGGCATGGTTGAAAAGATTCTCTGCTGTAAAGAGATGAAACATCAGCTCTCCAAACACCTTGGTTTATCTAAGGAAGCAAGTTGAGACAATTGTTTTAGAGCCCTCTGAACACAGCAAGGTACCTGCAGAGATTCTTTGCAAATTCTTTTGATATTGTCTTGTCCTAAAGAGTGCCAGGCTCTCTTTCACACTTCAAAAGTGTGAGAATTTTGCTTATCTTGGAGACTAAAGAACCTAGGAGATAAATGGAGATGGAAATAATAACGAAAAAAAAATTGTTAACTCTTCCAGAAAATTGATAGATTTATGTTTGGTGCAGTGGCATTACTGTTTTGTTCCAGTTTCAGAATCTAATTTTGTTCAGCACTATGTAAAATCTTCAGACTTTTTTTACAACTCCTGTAGAGTCTTTCCCTTATGCAGAGCAGCTTCCTCTTGGCACCCTTGCTCTGTGCATAGGCGCTGAGCCCCTTTTCCAGTGCCCTGATCAACATTTGGTGCCCATTCCTGGCAATCAGCAGCCTTCCATTAGTCAGAGTTAAACTGGTGGAGGTTTGGAAGAGGCTTTCAAGGTGATAAAATTCCTCTCTTAAAATAAAGCTGGAAATGGCAGATTGGATGAGATTCTGTCTGTTCAGCTTTGCTGTCACATCATGGAGAAAGAAGTCTAGTCTTCAGTCAGAAATTTTCCAGGTTCAGATTTGGACTGAGCTGATCTTTGATATTAAAATTTTAAGCTGGTGATGGAGAAATGAGAATGGGGAAAAGAAAAAATTAGCATGACTATTGCTTTCAGCTTCTAAACTTTAATAAATTTAATCTCAGAGGAGTTCTGGAGAATTCAGGCTATGTAGAAGCATTGGTATAATTGATGTGTTGCAGGCAAATACTGCAATAGTGCAACATATAGAATATGCATTCCCCTTTGCAATGGGGTCTGTAGAAGTATTTCACTGAAAGGAGCTGCTGCCAGCAAGACACCAAGTGAGCTGTGTTACTGCCTTTTTTGGTTCTTAGGATTCTGAGATGAGAATAGGAAAGTTTAAACAAAGCAGACAATATATGAGAGGCATAATTTTTTTTTTTTAATGTGTCTTGTGTCTGAGACAAAGCATTACCGTTCCTGAGATGTTGTGGCACCCAGTGACTGATAGGGGACTGAATCAGTGCTCTTTCTGAAGTGTTTGATAAGTTTGAGATACTTCATTGGGTGAAACTTCTGACTGTGCAGGAAATGCTTCATTGGACAGTGTCCTGGCAGTATCAGCTTCTGTACGTTGCTTCTTCAGTACTGTAAAATAATGTATTATCTTACACATGGACCAAACTTCTGATTGCAGTGGTATCTTTCTGTGTTCAGCATGTTTTTGCTCCTGCTTACAAAGAAATACTTCAGCTATTCTGGAGTGTTATTGTGGAAGAACTGGCTGACTTGGTACAATCATTCAGTCATTGTGAGTGCACAGTCATTGAAGAGAGGATGGGGAGTGCTGCTAATCAGTAGAAGCAGGCTTTCGTTAAACATTTGTTTTTCTTCTCATGCTTGTTTTCTGGAATCTCCTCAGTAGTGTTGGCCCCTGATGATATTTACGTTTCTCTTCTGAATTCCCAGCCTTGCTGTTGGTGAGCAGGACATAGCATGTGGTGAGACTCCACTCAGCAGGCACAGCCCCAGCGTCATCAGTTGTTTGCTCCTCTCCCATCCCTCTTTCTTATAGTTTGAATGTTACCTATCTTTAATCTGTAAGAACTGGTACTTCTGTGCCGAGGAGACTGTGTGTACATTGCTGCAGCTGTCTGTCTCTGGGACTTCTGTCTTGCAAGATCACATGTCCTCCGATCAGGTAGTATCAAAAATTTTTCTGCTTCAGGGCTTTTATGAAAGCGGTCTAATGTCATGAATCAGGCTTTATGAATTGAAAATGTTACATTCTTGTGTGCGTTTATGATGAAAGCACTAAAATTAGCACTACTACAGCTGATCCAGTCAGTGCTTCTAGTTGGAGTTAAATAGGAATAGTTACAGAAGCTTTGTTACTTTTCTAGATCTGTTAGTCTGGCGTCCTTCTGGAGCATTAATTCCACATTTTGCCTGACATATAATTTGGCTCAAAAGCATTTGATTGTGTTAGGATAGTTTGTTAGATTTCAGAAATGTCTGCTGGTAATTGTCTTTCTCTTTCTGTACATCTTCAGTCTTGAATGTACTTGACTTCGCCTCAGGGAACAAGTAACTCCATGGAATTGTGATGCTGCCACAAATGCTATACCTCAGGCTCTGAAAATCCAACTGAAAAATACTCATTTTCCTATGTTACAAATCAGCTTCCAATTTAAGTCCAGCAGTTTGTTTTCTTTTGTCAGGATGGTAGTTCTTCCTTACTGCTACTGAGAAATAGTTTCATTACTGCTAAAGAATGATTCATTAGCATATGGTTTGCATTTGTAGGAAGCCAGTCTTGTAGAGACCACATTCCTGACGCTTGTTTGTTTTACAGACTCAAATGCAGATGTGTTCCTTGTACAAACAAGTCAGAGATGTCTGTCTGGATCTGCCAGGCTGGGGGCTTAAGATAACAACCCATCCCAGGCTGGCAGTGTCACTTCATCCATGCAGACTGTGTGTGTTGGCAGCAGCAGCCCTGTGTGCCACGCTCCATCTAATCACAGGCTTCTGTGCTGGGAGGGAGGGCAATGCTGCCTGGCAGCCTTTGTTTTCAGAGGGTCACATCATATTGCTGGTAAAGTTGAGGAACGTGATGTGCCAGATCTCGCACAGCATGAGCTAATGCTTCGGTTCTCCTAGAAAAAGGGTTATTTGTACATTGAAAATTGCTCTTTTATTACTGGGATTTCTTAGTGGCCAGCAAAGTGCGCACATCAGAATGTAGAGATGGGTAAGAGTCAAACACCACATCTGCTTTGTGTGTTGGTGCTGCCCTGGTTTAATTCGCTGACCCAACCGTCCAGCACTGAAAAATGCCAGGGCAGTGTCATGTGGCAGCAATAGGTCAGCTGTGTTGTGAAACTGCACCTCTTCAGCAGGGTTTGCTTAGAAGAGTAATGAATATGCTGCTCCTAGGTGTGCAGAACCCGACTGTTTTTGTAGGAGTGACCATTGCTTGTTTTTCTTTCCAGGATTGTGTTGGTGTGCTGTCTGTACTATATCACATCGTGTGATTCACCTGTAGCAGGATTCAAGAAGGCCTATGGCATTTCAGCCGATGATTGGGACTGACAGCTTCTCTAGGAGAGGAAAAAGCAACTCTTCCTGCAGCTAGAACAGAAGAAGTTGTTTTCTGTGAGCAGAGTAGAGAGGTGCCTGGGTAATAGCTCATCTTGGAGTACAGGAGGCAGAGCCCTTCAGTGTCAGAGGGTGTTTGAATGCAGAATGTGCAGGCACCAAACTTGCCCAGGTGCTTCCTAGCACAAATAGCAGAGAGGAGACAGGCGTTGTCAGCCCCCTGAATTCCCTTGGAAAAGGTCTTTTGTTTGGAGGACACCTGCTTTGTTTGAACTCTAGGACCTGAAGGGGTTGAGAAGCAGGGCAGAGGTCTATCAGCTCAGCAGATGTCTTGTCATGTTGGTGGGTAGGATCTTCTCTGCTTGCATCTTTTTGTGCAAGCAGAGAAGTCTGTTTTCTTCTGAAATAAACTAATACATAAAATGAAGGAGAAGTTGTTTGCTTGTACCCTTGTAGCATGACTTTAAATGTCATGTTGCAGTATTCTGATGGTGCTCAGGCTAGCACGGATTGCGCTAGTGTTTGCCAAGAGCCCACGTAATGCAAGCAGCTCTGCATGGAAACAGGCCCTGTCACAGAAGTTTTTTATCTTCCTCTCCACTCCAGCGTGTAACTTTCTTCTCTACAGTGAAAGGCTGGCAAAATGTTTTGTGTTTTCCCCATACCTTTTGCCGTCACAGTTTGCCTGCGTTTGCAGCCTGTTGCTTCTTCTCCAGCTCAGTAAGTGGTCTCTGTCTGCCCTGGGGTTCCTACTTTGCACTTCTGGTGAGGACCCTGGTCCCAGTCTAGTCTGGTGCTCTGAAGTGGTGATGACAGTCAGGACTGGATGTGGGGCTTCCATGAGCACTTAAGCTAATCCAGTGCATTCTTGATTCCTTCCTCTCTGTGCTATTGTAACAAAGTACGTGAGTTAGTTTCTGGTATACCCATACTTCATTCCAGCTTTTGTATTGCAGATGTACTGGCTGTGAGCATCGTGTCTAGAAATTTAATGTGAATTGATTACCACTGGGATATTGTACTGGGTTTGTACAATTTTTAAATGAAAATCATACTCCTAAGCAGAGGTGTGGCTTCCAAATGTGTGAAGTTTGACCTTTCTTTTTCTTTTATTTTCCACCTAGGTATCACATGCTGTTGCAAAGCTAGTATTAGTTAGTTTCCACTGGCAAATCTCAGAGATTTTGGAAAGGTAAGTGTAAATAGTCTTATCTCTTCTGTGCTTAGTGCTTTCCCCCCTGGCTTTGCAGAAATGCTCAGGGTGCTCCATAGGTGTATTTTTTGGCAACTGTCTTTGGACCTGGAAGCAGGACACGCAGTCCGTTTTAGGGGGCAAAGGAAAACTACTGATTTGTTGAGGCTGCTCTGCCTGTAAGAAATTTTTAAACAGGGAGAGGGTAGTAGTGGTAAATGGCTTTCAGTTTAGGAATTATTGTTACACTAGGAACCCTCTTGATAGATTTATCTTAAATTTTGAGATAACAGGTTGAGAGTGCTGCATCTATATTTATTTAATAGACATAATGTATGTTCTGCTTTGAACGTAGGGGCCATAAATCATAAAGGAGCACTGACCCTATACTGATGTGGTCTTTAGTAGTACATTCACACTGAAGTTCTTGTTCCTTTTGACGTTAAGTGATGTTTTTTCCCAAGCTGGCCAGCATTTGGAGATCAGGAGAAGATAATGTGAGAGAACCGAGCACTGCAGCTCCCGTGTTTGGTCAGTGTCACTGTAACAAAGCTCTCCAGCTGATTTCAAAAAGAGGGTTCGGACTCAGCCCAGACATATGCGGGAAGTGTATTGGGAGGCACTGCTGGCTGGCAGCCCCTCCACAAAATACTGGCTCAGAAGTGAACATTGTCCGAAAATAGAGAGCATATCAGCTTGACTCATTCTGCCCAGACATTTTTGGCCCTGTAGCCAGCAACTTCATCCAGAGAACGTATGGAAAATGAATCCTGTGTATGGATGCTGTTGCCTCCTTCATTACCCTGTATCCTGTGAAAGCTTTTCTCTGGGGTTCAAGGAGGGTGAGGGTCCTGCATAGCAGCTCAGGGTGATCCTGCAGGTTGACTGATGAGACTTAAACAGGGGGAAATTTGGGGAAGGGTTTACTTCTAAAGTGATGAGTTTGCAAATTGTTCTTCAGTTGATCTAGTCCTCAAGCTTCTCTCTTGGTACAAAATTACATTCTCGAAAGAAACCTCACTAGTACAACTAAGAAGTGCTGGTGAGGAGGGAGGACTCACAGTAAGGCCAGAACAATGATGCTGCTGTTTCTGAATTCAGTGAGATATAAACATCCGTCCTCAAAGGAAATCACAAACAGCAAAATGTGTTTAATTCTATGGCTGCTGATAGACAGCTTCATATGCCTAGAGGGTGATATTCTGTCATAGAGTAAATACTTAACTAGACAATAGTCTGGAGTTAAAGTGAGACTTAACCAGGACAGCTTGATTTTACAGAGGAATAGGAGACAGTCAGGAGCCTCACTGGTGCGTGTTATTGTGCACAGTGGCTTAGGACTGCTCTAGGCATGTGAATGGAAAATCTTAGCTTAAAAATAATTTTTCGGAGGAGGGAGATAGTTGTAGAAAAATATTCATCAACATGTATAAGGGAAATGTTAATTCATTGCCAGGAGAAGTAGTATTTGTGGTTCTGAATAAACTCTCATAAAGTTTTGTTGATGGGAGCTCAGCTCTCTATATGAAGGAGCCTCACACAGGAGACATTTCCACTTTCCTTGTTGAAACCTACCCTACTATTTGCACAGAGCCAACTGTTTATTCAGGCAAGAAGGATCAATTTAACAATGCAAAATGTATGCAGAAACTGATTTGATCATTCTTCAATTACCTTTTCAGGCACAAGTCTAATGCTGCCCAATTGCTAGTAGAAGCACGAGTTCAGCCCACCTCATCCAAACATGTAAGTATGTGAACTATCCCGTCTGTTCCCTTGGCAAACACCTCTGACCCCCCTCATGGGGGATTGCATTACTGATGGCATACGCTGTCCAGTGTTAACCCTTTGCAAACTCAGGTCTGACACCCTAATTCATTGCTGGGTTTACTTCTGAAATGAGAATGCATTCAAGAGGTCTCTAACATTTAAATAGCAATTTTGCTGTTGGCTTGCAGGTAGTGTTCAAGAATTACTTTCATCAAGAAAATTAGAATAATTTTTTGTCATGAGTGATGGCACACAATGGAAGGAGCAGAGTGCATGGGCTTGGCTGCCTCTTCTGATTCTGTTCTCTGTAAAGAGACAGTGGAAGGAAGTTCAGGCTGCACAGAGTGAACAGAGCTTGTCTGTGTCTGGAACAGATTTTTAAAATTTTTTTATCTTTTACCTGAGATGCCTATTTGCATTGCTCAGCTAAGGAATGGTTAAGCTAAATCTTCCAGTGAGTTGTGTTGCTGCTGAGTCAGTCAGTGCTGATATTTGAACCAACAACTTGTTTTTTGTAGCCAGGGCTACACAGATCTTCAGATACTTCCCCCCTCCCCTTTTAAATAGAAACTTCCTGTTGCATGTTTATAGATTTCATTCACGGTGAGTGTCTTGGTACAGTGCAGAATTACCCTAGGAACACATTGCCATGTGTCAGATTTTGAGTGATAAAATACTACATCTGGGAAGCACTCTGGGTTGTGGGGAAGAGGAGATCTGAAAAGCCTGATTTGGCATCTGAGCTGTCTTGTAACTAGCAGGTAGTGGAAAAGCCAAGCTGACAGGAGTGTAAGCTTCATGGGCTCAAATTATCTGCCTAAAGTCCAGAAAAAAAAAGTTTCTGATTTGACATACCTGCAAATTATCCCATGTATTTCAAGATTTATCCAAGTCTTGTATCAGCTGTCACTTGAGTATTCCCCCTGCAATGGGCCATTCCAAACTCCTTGGCAGGCAAGGTGAAGACCACCAGCACATCATTTCAGCCAGGGTCCTGGGTTTGGACCAAACATTTTCACAACTTTAATTTACAGTAACTTTATATTTTGCTCTGAGGAGGTAGGAAGTGGTATAGGAATCTTTTTTACCCAAAGTGACAACCCAAAACAATGCTTGAGGTAAACTTCTTTGATACTGCAAAACTGAGACAAAACATTACAAAATATAAACATGACAAAACTACAGAGACAAAATGTGGAAATGATCCGTGCAGTGAAGAACAGTGTAACTCTTCAGTCCTGTTGCCACTTTGTCTTCTCACGGCCAATCATCTTCTCATGAAATACCTATAAGAGGAGGGAGAAAAGAAAACACAGTCTTGCTTGAACTGATTTTAAAAAGGAAGAACTCTCCATCTGGTGTTAATTTTGTGTTCTCTGCCATGGGCATCTGTGGCTGCCCATGCATTCCCTGAGCTTCGCCCTTTGGACAGTAGTCTGACTCTTCATTTGCAACAAATCCTACCTGGCTGCCATAGGTTACCAACTGCCCCCACGTAAGACCGGGTCCTGCCTGCGGTCCACCCCCACGAGCAGCTCTAAGCTCTAAGCAATTGAGTTGCCTAAAGCTTCAATGACTCAAGTAGTCCTTTAATCAGGGGGTTTATTCTCTCTGGCTCAGCAAACAACAGCATGGGAGAGGACTGACAGGTTACAAGACCCCTCTTGTGTATTAATTGGAGGCAGGCAGCCTGTTGCACACTCTTGGTGAGATTACCCAATGCTGGAGTGGGGATAGAGATGAGTTCTCCCTTCTCCAAGGAGTCTAAACCTCTGCCCTTTGGGTCAGAGACCAGGGCTCTCTGCCATTATGCATTTGAAGGACACTCTGGGACCCCTGGGTACTTGTGCTTCCTCCTCCAAGAGCTTTATGCTGTCTCCCCCATCAGTGAAATCCTCCACACATACTGCTTCAGTTTCCTTTGCATGCTTGTTGTATTTTTCTTGCAGCTGAGCCAGCTCAGTTGCAGAATAGGGCACTTGTTTAGTTATTGCAGTGGGTGCTGCCTCCTCACACTCCCTCTCATGAACAGCGTCAGTCTTTATAAGTGGGCAGAGTTTAGGGAGAGGTGGGGGGCCTGGCTTTACTGCATCAAGCTCCTCCCAAGCGTAAGGGCAGGTGACATCATCATCGCTAAGGTCCACCTCTTTAGTGAGTCTGGAAAGCCTCATTCTCCAAATCCTCCTCCTTCAAGCAGGCAATCTGCAAATGTAATTCTCCTTCTCCTACAAAGGATTCATTTAGTCAAATGTGCAAGTTTTCTGTTAGTCTCTTTTCAGCATTTAACTCTTTATGTGTTTTCTGCTGGGCACTGTGTTCTGCATCCAAGGTCACCTGCAATATTTTAGTTAATTCAAAGACACATTCACCACCTTATCTCATTGCTTAGCTCTGTGCTTATCTCTTTGTGCAGCTATTAAAGCAGCTCCCGAAAGTGTGCAGACTATGGATTTGCCCTTACCAATTTCTTTTCTTCTTTTTTGCTAAATAGTCTTTATTTTTTCCACAAGACCAGACAGAGAATGCCTGTTTTCCTCAGCCCAGCTCTGTCCATTCAAAGCTGGATGAGCTTTATAATCCTTTAGCAAGTCTAGCTGAAGGTAGCAGTTGAGATCATGCTTTTCCGAGGTTACCACGATCTCTCTACTGGAAAATTCGGCCTCGACTGAATAACATTTCTCCTTTGTCCAGCACTCTGTTGTCCCAGTAGAAAGTAGCTTCTCACTGCCCTCAAGGACACCCTGCTTGCTGCACCTGGAAAATTGTCACGCCCTGAGCTCTCTCGATGAGTGTTTGAAAGGGGCTTAGGTACTTTGATGCCCCTGAGCAGAGTGCAGGAGAAGACAACAAACTTCTCAGGAGGCTGAATAGCAAACTTTTACTTAGAAACTTTGGACCATAAAGGACATGGCAAATATTAAAGCAACATCCAAATAAAGTAAGGCAAGACACTGACTTAGCAAACTCTAATCCATCCAGATTTCAAGAAAAGGAAGTTAGGAGAAAAAAGGAAGAAAAAAGAGAGAGATCAATAGTCACCACCTTGAATCCAGTGCAATATTAGCTGCTGTAAGGTCCAAGGCAGTGGGACTCATCAAGGCTGCACACTGTTGTAATGGCCTTTTATCTGTTCTGGTCTCTCCCCACAGGTGGGGCTTTCAGAGTTCCAGTGGTGTGGTCCACTTTGGGCTTGGACCAGAGGCTTCAGTCTCCATTGGGTGGGATGTGGAGCAGTGACCACCCCACCATCGCAGAACTCGTCCTGCCCCCACCCAAACACATGCTTTAGTTGTTTTGAGCCATTAATCATTTCTCCAGTCTCCTACAAATGGTGATTTTATTTTAGGAAGAAAGATACTATGGTTAAAAGGTTAATTTAAACTTGATTTGCTAGGCAATTCATTACAGTCCATGTGTGCTCTGTGCTTCAGCTTGTAGTGCAGAATGATTCTGGGGACAGATGCTCATAGTGAGTGTCTGTCGAGGGACTGACGCCATAGGGAGAAACTGCAGTGGTGAGCTCAGAGAGGCAGCTTGCGAGGGTTTGAGGTAGCACATGTGCTGTTCAGGCTGAGCAGCTGATCCAGGCGATCAGTGCAATTACAGACTCAGTGAATCTTGTTCTGGTCTGTAAGTGAGGCCACTTAGAGCAAATTTGCGTTACTTCCTCTTTCATGTGGCCATGCCGTAAATCAAGCTCTGTCAGTCATGTGGCTGCGTGTCGTGGTGCTGCTGCTCCACATCTCCAGCATGCAGAGATCTGCGTGGAAACTGATGGCAGGCTCACTCCAGCTTCTCCATGAGTAGCTAAGTGGACAGAAAGTAGTTATACGACTTCTCTGTGAAAGGAAAAACTGGAAGGTAAACTGCAGCCAACCAACAGCTTTGTAGAGCCTTGGTTTTGATGATGCTGGGCTAGACCTAGTTCTGCAGGTCCCAGGGGTGAGTGGAGATGTGTTGAAGGCTGGATCTGTTGTCTAGGGATCACCTCTGCACTACATGGGGGGAAACCAGACTACTTTCAGTGGTTTGGTGAAGCAGCAGCAGTTATGCCTGATTTGAAAAAAACCCTCTTAATCCTTTTCAGCTGAAGGGACGATGCCTGTTTTGCCAAATGTAGCATACACAGAAGATAAGAGATGGGAGGTGATAGTTTGTGAATTCCCTTTTCTCTCCCTGTAAACACTCTATAATTGCATCTTCCATTACCCAAAATTACTGTCCAGTAAAAGGGCATTGCTAAATCTGTTTGCAGTGACAGCTGCTCTCCAGAGCCTGTGGTGATAGTCTGGCCCAGCTAACAAAGAATATTAGTAAATCTAGGGAAGGACTAACACAATTACATACTTCAAACAAGGTGAGAGTAAGCACCAGAAAAGTAAAGGTGAGTTCTGGGCAGCACTAGAGGAGAGGCAGAAACTCTTCAGTCACTCTTCAGTGACTGTCAGCTTGTTGTGCTCTGTGAGATTAGAGGTTCTTGGGAAGGACTGACTGTTTGGGGCAGTGCAGCACCTTAGCACAACTGCTTATGAACTTGTTCTGGTCTGGACCTCCCTGGAGACCATTGTCACAGTGAGGGTGATGCAGGTGTCTGTGGATGAGCTGAAAATACACTGGGAGATCTGGGATGCTTTCACTGTACTGCTGATTTGTCTCTCCCAGGGAATGGTACATTCCTCCCACCACTGCGCAGTGTGCATGCAGTTTGTCCGGAAGGAGAACTTGCTCTCCCTGGCCTGTCAGCACCAGTTCTGCCGCAGCTGCTGGGAGCAGCACTGTACAGTGCTCGTCAAGGATGGTGTTGGAGTCGGTGAGTTCAAGGTGGATGCGGTGCTGGGTCTGTATTTGCCCCACTGGCCATTCTGATGAGTCAAGAGCATGACTGTAACAAGTTAGAAACTGCAAATCTGTTGAATAGAATTTGCATCTATGTGATGATGTACTGTTGCTATGCCCCTGGAGTGCTTGTGGATGCAAAACATCTGGTCCCTTTGTGCTGGGGAGAAGCCAGTAGTTGCCAGAGTTGCTTTTGGCTTTTCCGAGCTTGTCTTTCATGTTGGCATGGCAGTAACATGTAATTTTCTAATTTAAGTACCTGACCTTGTGAATACTGGTTGAAGCACTCACTGGTTCCTGGATACACATGTGCCCTGTCATCTTTTGGTGAAGACAGTTGGGCTTCAGCTTTTCAGCAGCCCTCATTTGTTTCACAGTTGTATCCCTCTTGCCACAACAACAGATGGCACTGAGGAAACTGTTGAATACTGTCTGTGCATTCACCTCTTAGTATAAGCTGCACTGTGCTAAGATGTTGCTTTCTCTTCTCAGGGGTGTCCTGCATGGCTCAGGACTGTCTACTCCGGACACCAGAAGATTTTGTGTTTCCATTGCTGCCTAGTGAAGAGCTGAAAGACAAATACAGGCGCTACCTCTTCAGGGACTATGTGGAGGTAGTGAATTTTTTCTGTTTTAAAATACCTTGGGTCAAGTCACCAATGACTTGCAGAAATTTTCTTTGAAGTGTCTTGCATTTTTGATTAGAACTGCAGTAACTGCAGCAAAATTGTTCTCAATAGGCATGATGTGACTGCTTCTGTAGGACAACCTCACTGACAAAATGCTAGAGCAAGTTGCCAAAGTAAATTCTGCTGTAAGGTCATCCACTAACTCCTTGGCTGGTGCTTCAGAATTCAGTGTTGCAGCTGAGAATTTCAAGACTTCAGTCTGATTATTCAAGTCCTTCTTGTTCTTATGTAAATATTTTTAGGTTCAGAAAAGTAGGTCCCTCAACTTAGGGTAGCCCAGCTGAATTGACTTGCTCAGTTACATTTTGTGTGAGCTTTCTTGAAGTTAAAGCAGCAGTTGTTAAGGTTAAATATGCAGGAGTATTCTGGTAACTGAGAACAGACAGGGAACACTCAAAAAGCAGCAAAGCAGTATGAAAGTGTGGTGTCACCTCTTCTCAATAAAGAGACCCTTTGGGAAGGAATGGCCACCACAGGAGAGCAGCTGAATAGCTTCTGGGACATAAGGAACAGATGATGAAAGAGCTCAAATGGAGTAAAATAGTTTGTTTAGTGTCTTTGTGGGGTTTTGTTTGTTGTGCTGACTTAGTCTGTAACCATCCATTTGAATTCCCTGTTCTAGAGAAGCTGTAACTAACAAACCTCTTCTATATTAGGAAATGCAGGATCTCCTCTGATAGCCAAGACCTGGTGACACTTTCCACTCTTCTTTACGACGAAATAACTGCCTTGTATGTTTTTGAGGATAGGAGTGGTTAAAGTTGAACAGATAATGCTCTCCCACACTCCCTGCTGACCTTACTCCCTTGGTGTGTCCACAGAGCCATTACCAGCTGCAGCTGTGTCCTGGTGCAGATTGCCCTATGGTCATACAGGTACAAGAGCCAAAAGCCCGGCGAGTGCAGTGCAATCGTTGCAATGAGGTCTTCTGGTAAGAAACAGAGAAGGTTACAGATCACAGGGAAAGTGTGTGCTGTCCTCAGAGCCACCCTTTTGCTTGCCAACAGTTTCAGTGTGTAGAAGTATCTGAAATGCTTTGCTAGAGTTGTTTGTAACTTGAGCTAGCCTGTGTAATTGGACACTTGTGATCTGACTTCTGCAGGTGGTCAGATGTCCCCTTGCTTCCTAAACTCCTGGGAACCTGGGTGTTCTAACAGCCAGGGAACACAGAGCTTGAGTAACCAAGGGATTACAAATCTACCATTCTCACATGTTGGCTAGGTTAAAAATTTTCCAACAGATACAGTGATTGATATAGATTCTAGTAGTAAACATGGAGTCCTCCTTGCTATCTGCTGGTATTGAGTTTTTAAGTTTATTAAAAACATTTGACTCCCAGTTTAGAGACCCAGCTTTCTGGCATCTACATGCAAATGGCCCTTACTCACCTGGGATTGCCATGTCATGCTAACACAGGTGCCTGATATCTGCCACTAGAGTCAGGGTACTTGTAAGTGACTGGTCTGCCCCAGAACTCTGCAGTCGTGGTAGAGGAGAGATAGGTGGGCTCTAGGAAGGGACATATCAGCCCTCAGACACGTGATTTGTCAGGCTTGGGTTCACTTTCATCCTGACACTGGCTTTTACACAACAGGAGGGGGAATTGAAGTTCAGTCTTGGTCTTCACACTGTACTGATACACAAGAGCATTTCCATCCCTTACTGGGCCCCCCAGATTTTGGTCAGGAAAACCTCAATCCTTGAGTCATTTCCTTAGAAATTGATGTGTCTTTTTCTTCTTTTCTCCCCCTATTAAGCTTTAAGTGTCGGCAGATGTACCACGCACCCACAGACTGCGCTACCATTCGGAAATGGCTCACCAAGTGTGCAGATGACTCTGAAACAGCCAACTACATCAGTGCTCACACTAAAGATGTAAGGACAGGCACCTGCATGTTATTTCTTGTCCTCTAGCCCTGCCTGAAAAGCCAGATATAATTCTATACACACATAGCATTGTGTTCTTCTTTTTCACAGACTGCAAATTCTCACAGCTCCCTAGGGACTGTCAAGAAGCTTCTGTCAGAAGCTACTGTCATATGTGAACTAATTATGTCCCTGTGGCAGTGATATAACTCAGCTCTATGCCTTGGGAATGCTTTGTGGGAAGCTCAGCTGCCCTCCTGCAGTAAGGACCTGCTGGTCCTTATTCCAGATCTGGTGTGACTGTCTTTGACAGCCAGGTGTGCTGACCTCCCACAGGCAAAAGAATTGTGGCTACTTTGAAATGATCAGTGGAGATGTATTTAAAATGGAAGGAGAGGGTGTCATAAGTGCGAAGTCAGTACCAAATAAGGCACTAGTGGTGTTTAAGCCTGAACAACTTTGTGCAGTACTGTGAACTGTAGGGTGAGGTAAAAAGTCTTGATTTGGCAAGGACTGCAAAACGGCATAGTTGAAGTCTGTGAATTGGAGTACTTCTTGTAGATTTAGACCCAAGACAAAGAAATAGTATTACATATTGTACACGCTAGCCTACCTATAGAATTGTTGTATAAATCTTTATCCTCTAAATTAGCAGTCTGAGATTGGAACTCTGAATGTCTTTTGGGCATTTTGTGGCCTGACTTCAGAACAGTTCTTGGCTACATTTGTGCTACCATGGCCAGTGGCAGTTGTGACAGTGCTGATTAGCTGCAAGCTTCAGTTATGTCAGGAAAGGGGATACTTGGATGGACCAGAGATTGCAAGTTCCCTTCCTTCTCTGGAGAAGGTGTCAGCATGTGATGGTATTGTTTCTGCTATGCTTGTTTGTAGAAATAAGATTCTATTTTATTGAGGATTGTCCTGGCATACATTCTGCCTGACATGAAAATTTATACAAAGTAGCAAAACTCACTTCCTCCTTTTTACCTATGCAACCCAAAAAATGTATCTGGACTCTCCAGGGTGTCCGTGGGGTGTGGGTGTGTGCAGCTCTCCTGTGGTTAGGCAGAGTCCCTGCAGGCAGCTGAGATGTCATTTGTTAGCGGCTGCTGAAGGCAGAATATAGTGACAATTATCTGTAGTCAAAGTAGCTGTGATACATTGTCATACATGAACTAGTTGTATCCCTGTGCCTTAGTAACTGCAGAGAGGTAACTCAGCAAGACCTTCAGTTTTACAAGGAATAACAACAGTAGATTGGTTTTCTTGAGCAAACAGTCTACTGCAGCAGTGTAACTTCCTGACTTTGCCTTTCTGCCTTCTTTTAAATGGAGCTATCGGGAACTGGTGGGAAGCAGGGTATAAATGCTAATATTCTCATATGAGAATATTTCTCATATGTGAATGCATATTTTAAAGAAAAAAAGGCAGAGAGGAATAATCACACAAGTGCTGTCATTCTTCAGAGGGCTGCTAGAGTTGGATCTAACAATTGCGTCTGTTTTCTCAGTGTCCCAAGTGCAATATCTGTATTGAAAAGAATGGAGGCTGCAATCACATGGTGAGTAATTCCCTGATCACGTCAAACCTCCCTTGTTCTAAGTGGAATTTTTTCCCACACTCTCTGCTAACCAAGTGCCTCTTGTCTCTTCTTTTTCAGCAATGTTCCAAATGCAAGCATGGTAAGTTGGGTTTGGAAGCTGTTTTCTCTGCAATGTTTGTCAGTGGTGATGATTCCTTCTCTTTTTTTTGTGATATGAAGACAAATTGTGAACACAGGCTGAAATATTTTCCCCCTAGTAAAAGCTGAACAGGATATTAATTACTTTATAGCATTTTTTTCCCACTGGCTGTGATCTCAGCTGTGTTCTGATTCAGTGCTGGTTTGGCTCCTGCCCCTGACATGTCTATTGGATAGAGAAGTCTCCAGAATATTAACAGTGGAATCCATCTCACGGGGGAGCTTCCCATGTAATTGTATTTGTAATCAGCTGAAAATACTGTCAAACGTAGCCGTTTCCTCAGATCAGCTTAAGTGCGTGTGCTTAGTGATGGAAATAATGAGCTTCAACCCAGATGAAACTGCAGGAGCTATGAATTGTTATATGTAACAGCAGGTGTTGAACTTCTCAGTCCACCCCTGTGCAATTAGCATCCTGAGTGTCTTTGGCCCATTTTGTGGCCCTACAAAATGACAGCCTGTTCTTGCATGTTCTTGTTCTTACCTTTTCATGGCAGAATTAATTTCTGTTGCCTTGGAGGGAGATAGTTGTATTCAGCCCTCTGAGATAAGTGTACCACTAGAAACTATTGTAATACCAGAACCTTATTGGGAAGGTGATTAAAGATGACTGTCCTCTCTCATTTCCTTCGCTTTGGGGTTCTCGGCAGCACTGGACATGCTGTGATGGAGCTCTGTGACAAGGGGGAGCAGGCAAGTGCCAAGATACCATGGTGACTTAGCACTTGAGAAGGCTGATGAACTCGGGAAATACAGATTTTGGTCTCATTATCACAACTAACACAGAAGGGATTCTTATTGTAGCAACTTAATCTCCATCTTTTTTCCTTCACAGCAGAACACTCACGGCCTAGCTCCGAAATCAGAAAATTGCCATGTTTTGCTATTTTTACTATTGCTCTCTTTACTCTGCCTTCTTCCTATTTCAGCAGCTTCTAACTCGTGTCATAAACCACTGACATCTGACATTGCCTGGGTAGTTCCCTCCTGGAGAAAACTGAGGGCAGACTTCATTTTGCATTACTTAGTTCACTTCTGGATCTGATTGTTCATCTTTTATTCAGACAGAGGTTTGCATGGGGCAGTGTGCCCTTGGTGGGGAGAGTGCAACTCTTTTACAAAAGAGACTTGCAGCCTCTTCTCCAGAGTGACAGTATGTGCAGGGTGCAAGTGCAGTTCTGCCCAGTGGTTTTGGTGTACAGGATGCAGAACTTCAAGATTTACTTTCGATAGTTCAATGAGAGGCTGTGCAATTAAAATCTTAAAGACAGGCTGGTATTTTTGGCTCACTGTTGAGTTCTGTTTTGCAAGATGATAAAACCTGTGTGTTTCTTGGCTTAGCAGAAATATCTGAAAACAGATGGGCTCTGTCTCCTGAAGCTTTTCTTTCTCAGAGGTTTTTTTCTGTGCATCACAGTGGGTTTTTTGCTGTTTTCTGCAGACTTCTGCTGGATGTGTCTGGGAGACTGGAAGACTCACGGCAGCGAGTACTACGAATGCAGTCGGTACAAAGAGAACCCTGATATTGTAAACCAGAGTCAGCAAGCACAGGCCAGGGAGGCCCTTAAGAAGTACTTGTTCTATTTTGAGAGGGTAGGAGACATCTCCTTGGCCAGAGCTGCTGTAGCCTTTTAATGCTCCCTGCCTGGTGCAAAGGTCATTGCCAACAATCTCTGTGCAAGAAAATGCCCAAAGAGAATCTGTGCAGAATTTTTAGGCCCTGTTGTTTTTCATTCAAAATCCTGCCCTGAAAGTCCCATCCAAACCAGTGATGTCATACCCAAAGCACATCGTATTCACTCCTATATTCCCTTGTGCTAGAGAAAATCACTATTACCTGTGTGCCACTGTACCATGTACCTGCAGACTGAGTGCTGCTGCAGTAGATAGATATTGCTACAATCATTTCCTTTCAAGGCTGGGGAACTTCAGTTCCTTGCGGTACCTCTTTATACAGATAAAAACTAAATAAACTCTACCATGTTCAAAGCTCTATTGGCTGTAGCAAAGTTCGATTAAAATTTCATGTAATCATGTTTTTAAAAGCTGCCATCAGAGCATCTCTGTCCACACAGCAAGCTCCATGCACCTGGCCATGCAGAGCAACTCTACAGCAGCATCTCTAGTAGAGAATGTGGTAGAGGTTAAATATTGCTGCGTTTCAGTTTCCCTGTTAAAATGAGTTTATTCTTCACAGCATGAGCCAAGTCCTGTCATAAAATAAATGTCTTCATTCCTGGCTCTCCAGACCAACAGGCTTTGGGAAATAGCCATGTTTACAATGTGCACATGGATATTGGAGTTCACTCAGCCCATGTCAAATGTTAATTTAAACTCTTGACCTTCCTACAGAAATCCTTTAAGTAGAGGAATCGCCATGACTTTCCCTCTTGTTCGACACAAGGTCACTGTGTGACCAGAGGGCATTCCCACTCGGAGGAGCTGGGTTTGCTCCCTGCTCTTGCTGCTGTCAGTCTGTTGTCTACAGCCTCCACCACTTGCTACTGGAGGTGCTGCCTTGCCATTCTTTCCCACAGCATGTCTTGCCTTGCTGGACTCCTGCCCCACTCCAATTTCTGCTTGCTAGAGCTTGTGCTTTTACAGCAGTAGTACTCTGTTCTCATGCCGTTTTTTCCTTTCCCTGTCTCCCCACCCCTTGCAGTGGGAGAATCACAATAAAAGCCTACAGCTGGAGGCACAGACGTACCAACGAATCCAGGAGAAAATCCAAGAAAGAGTTATGAACAACTTGGGAACATGGATAGATTGGCAATACCTACAGAATGCTGCAAAACTACTTGCAAAGGTGGGTGATTGTGTCTTGTTTGGCACAGAGAAGAGAATACATGCCAGAATGCTAAATTCATAACACCAAGTAAGGAAGGAAATTTAAGAGTTGTGGTTATGTGGGACAGTACCTCTGGTCTAGGACATGAACTAACCAAAAATCATCTGGAAGTGACCTCTCTGAAGTAATGCTCCACAATATGCAGACCTGCACAAGTTCTTTCCAGGAAGGTGTAGGAAATTCTACCAGGAAGTGTCCAGTTGTCAGGAGGTAGCTTCTTAGCCTGTAGTGATCGCATAAATGTGACTGTGCTGACTTCCAAGACTGAGACTCCTGTCCTTTTCTCTCTCTCTTCCTCCCACTCTTGGGCAGTGTCGTTACACCCTGCAGTACACATATCCATATGCCTACTACATGGAGTCTGGTCCCAGAAAGAAGCTGGTAAGATATTCTGCTCTTTTTTTGCTGATAACTTTTTGGGGTGTAGCTGGCAGCATGCTGGGCTGAATTCCAGAGCTGGGCAGTGTCTGAAATGTTAGTCCTGAGCTTGAGGTAAGGACAGGATAAATAGGTGGGTTTGCACCTTCCCTCTTCACTTCCAGTCGACCAGCAGCTCTGTCCTCTTATGCATTACATTATTTTCCCAGGGGACTTCACTGCACTTTCACTAACAAGCCATTTATCCAGAATGTTTTGAGGCTGGAAGTGTGCATTTATTTCTTGGTAAGATTTATCACAATGCTGTGGACCATATTTCCTGTGAAGAGCTGCTGGAGGAGAGCTTTTCCTTGGATCAGGGTGTAGCTTTGCTTTCTATTCCTTGTAAAAGTTCCTTGCTGATTTGGTGCATCTCATGGGCTGAAAAAGTACAAAAATAACCTTGAATTCAGTGAAGAGTTTTTTCTTTGACTTAGCTGTCCTGTAAAACCTGTTATAGAATCTTTCTTCATGGCATCATGTGTTCTCTAAGGCTGTGAATAGATGTTTCCTTCTGGATCTGACTGTGCCAGTGGAACAAGTTGCTGCTCCCAGCAGTGGTTAACAATCCCTCCACTCTGCCTGCAGAGCTGCTTATGAGAGCATTTTGTGACCTGTTTATGGCAAAATAAGCTGAATTAGGAGATATTTGTCATGTGCAGTGTTTTTAGGCTGACTGGGTTAATTTTGAGTGATTCAGGTTGGGGAGGGCTTACACAAGAAATGCCCAGAAGGGGTGATGCCATTTACCTGAAGGTGGGTAAGGAGGAGACACAAGCCTGCTCTGCCAGCACTGCCATCAGCAGAACACATTTGTCTACTCCTCACGTGTAATGTTCGGTATGAAACTGCTCCACTAAACTGGTTTCTTGTTGATGTCTCTTATTTTGCTCTTTGCAGTTTGAATACCAGCAGGCCCAGCTGGAAGCTGAAATTGAAAATCTCTCATGGAAGGTGGAGCGAGCAGACAGCTATGACAGAGGGGTGAGTGTTCTGCTTGCTTGAGCCTGTTGGCCAGATTTTGTTTGTTGGGCTTAACACTTCTGCAGGAGCACTAAGGCTGTCAAGTGAGGGTTCTGAGAAACTTGATCCAGAAACCACCTTTAGCCAGCAGATGATGTGGAAGCAGAGTGCTCACTGCCTTGTGGGAGAGGAGGGAGGGCTGCAGGGGTTCCTGCAAAATGAAACAAATCCCACAGAGCTCTGGAGGAGACTGCATGCAGCCTTCTGGTGAAAAGCAGATTTCTTAAGTGTGTAGCATTTTAGACGGAGCAGGTGCCAGGTAACTGCAGAGGGAGCCCATATAAAAGGAAGAAGATCTGGGATCTTGTAATCCAGAGTTTGCATGAAGTGCGTGATGGTTGGTGCTTCTCAGGCTGGAGTTTAGTGTCTCCCTAAGGAAAATTAGGTCTTCTCCAGGGAGTTTATGCTAACAGTTTGTACCTTCTCTTTTACCAGGACTTAGAGAATCAGATGCACATAGCAGAGCAGAGACGGAGGACCCTGCTGAAAGACTTCCATGATACATAAGAGAGGAGGAAGTGACAGTGCAGGGGTGAGAGCAGCGAGTGAAGTGATGGCAGCTTCACTGGGATAAGCAGGCACTGCCTCTGGGAGAACACGGCCAAGGACAAAGCCACCCCTCCCCTTGCAAGTCAGACACATGCAAACACCACCTCTTAGTCCAGTTTGTTCTCTTATCTTTCTGTTTCTGTTTCTGCCAGGCTAGAGGCCAGAGCTCAGATTGGCATATTTCCTGGGCCATTTCCCTCCTGCCCTTGATGGTTTCAGAAGGGGAGGGAGTTTTTTTCTGAATGGCTGTTAATAGTGTTAGATCATTACAGTTTATGTAATTTTCAACGGTTGTACAATTATACAGACAAACCTTAGAATAACACACAACCCTTTTTAAAAATAAATTGGCAGTGGAGTGTTTTTCCTTAATCTGCTTGTAAATTTAATGGGCTTTTCCCCCTCTCCCTTCCTCTGACCCAAAAATCCTCCTAGTCACTGAAGGAGGTTACAAAATATCTCAGCTAGATTTTCCGATGCTCCTTTAACCAGGGCGTTGCAGCACTGGCGTTGCATGAGGAGAGTGGCTGGTGTTAAGGGTGGCTGCTGCTGTGTCTGGCCTGACAGTACCAGCAGTGGCCGTGATTCAGTATGATCACATGTGACATCTCTTTTTCTTGTAAATCAGCTGTGCAAAATCCAGCTACACAAACAAAAGCAAACAGAGGAATTGCAGGGGACAGACCAGGTTAACATTGGGGGATATGCCTTGAGTTTGAGAGAAATTGAGAGAAATCAGATTCTGCTTTTGATGAATTTTAGGTCTTCCATGTAGATTTTTGCTTTACTTGTTTTTGTGGGGAGGATATTGTATTGCCAAAGTGAGTGATGAGGGAGTAGTAGCATACAGATGTTAATCAAGGCTTGGGGCTTTTGCAGAGTGAAAGAATCCATGTTATAACAGTGCCATGCAGCCTGATAAAGATTATTCGTGCCTGCTGGGTAGCATGGCTGAGAAAATTTGATCTCATTCATCAAAGTGAGACTAAACACCACTACATCATGAAGAGGAAAGATTATGTACAACACACTCCCTGGCACGTGTTGGCAATGTGGACGGGCACTTGAATACAGGTGCACTGCTTGTGCAGAGCCTGCACCAAGCCAGGCAGAAAATTAACTAGCAAAATTAATTTATTTGTATATTAGTATTGATGCTGGTGGGAACTTATCAAAATATTGATTGTTAGGAGCATGTGGAGCTTTTTTATTAACATTCTCTTTTCTAATGTAAAATATACACTAAAATAAAAATATGAAAACCTAGTTCATCTTAGTAGGGGTTAACATGAAAAAGGTTACTTTAATGCTGATTCTTGCCTGTTTGCTACAGGAAGCAGGCCACATATTAGGATTTCACAGATATCTGTGTCACTTGCACCAGGAGCTTGTTGTTTGCGACCAGTAAGGTGCAGCTGGAGTCTGATCTGAGGAAATTTTCACCTCTGTGGGGAACTCACGGGATTCTCTTCTATGCTGTATTTGGAAGTGTTGCCTTTGATGCATCCCTGTATTGTTCTTATGCAATGTCAATTGATAAAGATTAAACTGGAGGGGGGAAAAGTGCTAAATTCCTGCATGTCAGAATAAGCTAACTCTGCTGTTGGAGCCTCTTTCATGTACCTGAGACATGTGACCCAGGTATTTGCAGCAGGTGTAATTGGGCTCATAGATTTTATCAAGACTGATGCATTAGTTTGAACAAGAAGTAGCTGTCATAGGAGCTAATCCTGTGGCCATGCTTGTTGTACACAGCAGAAAATTTCAAACTGAGAGGCCTTTTCCTTCCTCCCTCCTGTCCCTGGTGTGGGATCTGTCCTCAGGGAACAAGGGAATGAATGCACTGCGAGGAGCTGCTGGCTGTGGAGTGAGTGTTACAGCAGAAGCAGCTGAGAGGAGGGCAGGCTTGTGGAGAGATGGCTGGAGTCAGGGAGCAGGGCAGGGAAGGGTCTGTGGTTTCTGGGAGCAGCGCTGCTTGCTGTGCAGGAGATCTCCATAGCCATGGCTCTATGTTCCTGCTCCATCCTGCTCTGGCTCCCCTCGACACTGGAGCCATGGAGATAGGTTTGACCTTGCTCCAGCCACTGTCTCTTGACTTGATTCCTTACTCTGCACCCAGCAGCAGCCTCTCTGTGCCCTCCTCATGATATATCCTACAGGTCAGTCTTCCTCTCCCCTTCCCAAATGATTATCTTGGCATGCTGCTTCCACGGGAAGGGATAGTGGAGGGGGGAAGGTTTGCTGAGACCCAGCAGTTTGCAATGAATAGAACCAATGTTTAAACTGTTCTTTAAAAATGTAATGTGCAAGGTACTGATTAGGATAAAAGCTGGTGTTCTTGTTGTCTAAACATAACTATCTTAACACCTAATCCCTTTGCAGAACAGGTATGTGGAGTTTCCTAATCCCAAAGAATTTTGACTTCTGTTACATAATTGTCCAGCTTTGAGCTAAATGAGAATGAGGTTTTGTCTCTCTCCTTCCCTCCCCACCTCTTCTGTGCCCCCACAAAATATTTTGCTATGAATCCTTGTTTGTAGACAAGCCAGACCATATAGCTGTGGCCAGGCTTACTGAACAGGCTGCTGAGATGCTTGGCTGAGGAACAGTAATAAGGATGGCACAGTGCACCCACTAATTTTTTCAAATTTTCTGAAACTAGAGCTTTGTTAACAGTTCCATTTATTTTTAAACAAAACATCCTTTTTGAAAGTGGTGAAAGTCCTGGGTTGCACCCACAGATCCTATTACCATGCTCTGGGAAAATAACAGGACTTGCTCTTGCAGCCCTGGCAGAACCACTTCTGTATCAGTGTTGTACAGAAGGTCATGGACTTCAAGACAAAATGTGCAGGGCACGGGGGCTGCTGGCTCTGTGTGTAAGATGAATGACACTGCTCAGGAGGCAGGTGACAGGAAGGAAATGGGGGTTCTCAACACCAAAAGGCCATTTTTTCCCCTCTTTTAAGTACATGGCCCTCTTTGAGTTAGCAAGGTTACACGGATGTAGGTAATAAAAAGTGGCTCAGGAGCTGTTAATTCTGAGGTACAATTTCCCTTTGATGCGTTACTGCTACAGACGTGGAATGTTTGCTCTCTTTTTTCTTTTTTGCACTTCTTTCCAGCTCCTGCGCCAGCCCGACACCTCTTCATCCTTGCATCTGGTACTCTTTTATTTGGGCTTTGCTTGTGTTAGTGCATTGGCTGCCTCATCTCTATTCGTCCTCAGGCTTCCCAGACTGTAACAAAACGTTTTCTACTGACACCATAAACTGCATGACTGCTGCCCTGTGCAGCGAAGTCGCTGTGCCCGCCCGCAGACGGGGCAGCAGGAGGTTTCTGTATTATAGTCTTGCACTCTAAATTTTAGACTTTTTAAGCAGGTGAAAAATAGAACTTTATTTTTAAATGAGGCACTTGTTCTGGGAATTCCTTTCTCGGCCCCGGTCTGGTTGGGGTTGTGGGACAGCGGTGAGGTGTGTGGGAGGGCACAGGACTGCTCCCACCCCTCGCTTTTCTTCGCAGGCACCAGAGAGGGGCGGGGGCGGCGGAAACCGCCCGGGAGACGGTTGCCAGAGGTGTGCCCGTGGTTTATTTGAAATAAATTGTGACTTTCTAACTTCGGCGGTGTCCTGGCTCTTCTTAGCAGCGGGCTGGGCAGGGCCGGGGGGGGCTCGTGGCGCTGTCCCCGCCCGCGGGCGCTGTCCCCGCCCCGCGGTGACGCAGCGCCCGCCGGGCCGTTGCCGTGGTGACGCGGGGCCG
>VWPU01020836.1:0-39966 GCA_013398955.1 Callaeas wilsoni
AGGGGAGGGGAGGGGAGGGGAATCCCTGGAAGGGAATCAGTCTATGTTCTAGCAAGGCTTTGCCTAACCATGAAGGAAATCAAGGCATGATTCACATGAAATCTATTACGTTTCTACACTATAACATATGAAGCTCTGTTGAACTCCTGGCAGTGGCCTAGCATATCTGCCTTGCTCTTGCTGATTGCTCTCAGTGTGCCGGGCTGGGCAGGTCATGAAGGAGACTGTCCACCCCAACAGATAGGACATTCTGACACTTCTGCCCTCTGGCTGGCCTCAAACAGTGCAACAAGGTAACTGCTTTCTGAACAAAATGTAACTCGTAAGGAAAATGAAAGGCTGTGTTGTGGCCTGGCTCTGGAAATGTCAGTTGAGTCTAGCTGTCTGGGAAACATTGGGAAGCTTCCTGTGCTCTGGCCATATGCCCACGGTCTCCACTGCACTGTGCTCCCTACCCAGATACCTGCATCTTCAGGGTCAGGAAATCACTAGACAGTCCTACACCCAACAGTGTTTGTTGCTTCGGAGGAATTGCTTAGAATGTACACGCAGTGTTGCAGTAGGATTTTTGCAAGGTGTCATTTTTAACTCCAGATGAGTTTTAATCATTAGTGCAGCACATCTGTCTTGAGAACAAAATAGAATGTATGACATATTTTTCATGCAGATTCTACAAAATGGCGAGCCGTGTGTTAAGGTCTTTTCAATCGTACTTTTAAACAAACACGTTCTGGCCTATCAGCTTGGTGACACTAACTTCAGCTGAATACCTGCTCGATTCTTTCTGAGGTAACCGTCTCTTCAGTCACAGCTGATTTAATCCAATAAGTCATTAGCTGGTGCATTTCTGAGACAGGACTGTGAGCAGTGGTGAGAGAATTCACTGACAGCTTACTGTCAGTAGCTTACAGGCACTGGCTATAGTGACAATTAGTACATGCTAACTCATTAGTACAGAAAGTGGGAACCAAAGGTGCTGAAGTTCACTATCACACAGCATTTCTCAACAGCATGGAAAGCTTAGGTTAGTTTTCATATGTTTATAAGTCAGAATAATTACACAACTCTTCTCTTTGAATGATTTGTTTATGAGATTATTTCAAGATTAAGGTTTGTTTTGGTTTCGTTGGTTTTTTTTTTTACTCTGGATGTTCTATAGTCCTAAAATGTAGCTTTTGCTCATTTTTAGCCGCACGAACTTTTTCTTGCAAATTGCAACATCTTGTATCATTTCTCAACTCTAATAACTGTACTATCAGGTAATATAAATAACAAGTCTTTCAAAGAATGTGTTATCTATATCAACCTCATGAATTTGAAAAATCTGATCTTTAATATCTCAGTGCATTAGTTCTGATTTGTAAAAACTATGAGATCTAATTGGCCTCTGTAATTTTTTTATTTTTAATTAATAGAACTCAAGTATGGATGGGACTATAGTAATTACTTTAGTAAAATTTGGTGTTTTACAGATGACTAACTGATGTATGAAGGTCTGATATATGAAGACCATGGGGAATTTATTTTGATTCATATAGATAAGGAGAAGGATAAATTTTTCCTTGCAGTTGAGCTATACCTTATTTTTCAGAAAACGCATCAATGTAAAGACCTCATGGGTGAAATTTGTTTTACATCATTCCAGCTTTAATGTTTGTGTAGGTTCACTCTCCAGTTAGCAGAGGAACAGGCATTGAAGGCTGACACTTCTAAGAATGATGAGCTCTATCACCTCAAGAGCCATCCGTTTCTCCCCACTGTTTCTAGACGGGACCTAGACAATTAGTTGAGGACAGATTTTCATAAGCAATAATGTTAAAGGCCACCCAAGTGCTAGTGTGGGGATATGCCATCAGCACTTTAATGACTATTGCTTACATATCATATTTTAATTTTTTATAAGAATAGCTTCCCACAACAAACACTTTCCCAGAACCTTGATATATTAAATTGAGACTTAGGTAAATGAGAACTCTCCTCTTTGTGGTACATCCTAAGACAATGACCCTGTGGAGTTTCTAATCTCTTTCACAAACTTAGAAGGCCAACTTCTTTTAATCTCTTTTAATAAACCTGTTTTTCTAGGTTGTGTATCATCTCTGCTGACAGAGAAACAACCTGAAAATAATCCTGCAAAAAGACCATTAGGGCTTGTTTTGACCTTCTCTTTTTCCTGGGTTAATATCATCTTCTTCTTTCCTTGCCACTCCTAACAGAAATTTTCATAGCGTATTCTTTAAATCCTCCAAACTTGGAGATTTCCCCCTTGAATTCCATAACCTAGCCATGATATATCTTCACTGTTTTTCTTAGAAGAAAGTTTTCCTTAAGATTCAAGCTTCATTGTTGTGGCTTTAGAGTCCCTTGTTGCTGCCTTTTTAGTCTTCCCCTCCTGGGATATGGAACAGTAGTGGTTTTCTCAGCACCGTATACAGGACAAACCTTATTTTTCCCCCCTTCCCTTGTTTCATAGAAATGCAAAAAATCATGAGTATTTTCTTTCTTTAGCATTATTGTTTGGGTTTTTTTAATCTCTATGCAGAGGATGTGTGTTACATGACAATAAGTCTGTCTGTCTGTGCACCACTAACATAATTCCTTGTTAGTCTTATACTGAGGAGAAGCTGAGGCATACACAGGTGAAACACTCCTCCTAACTTTGGGATGGACAAAGCATAACTAGTTGTTCTTAAAAAGGAAAAGCATGTTGGAAAAGTAGCCACCAGACTAAGTAAGTATAGAAATAGGCAGGGCAATGGGAAAAAACATTCTGCTCGTGGGTTCGAGTCTGATTTCTCCAGAAAAGACTGGCAGACTGTAGCAGCTGGCAGGCTATTGTTCTTTACAGATACAGAATCTGCTGAGACAGGAAGGTGTGGAGATGGATAGCTACGTTTTAACTTGCATGCAAAACACTGCCAGGACAAACAAGCTTTCTGAATCCCTTCCTAACCAGAAATCAGGATATTGTTTTACTTCAGGGATGTATTAACAAGAGAAGGCTGCTGGGCTAATGATCTCCATGTCATACACAATGCCATAAACTTTCGGAGTTGAAACAATCCAGTGAAAATTATGATCCTATTCAGCAGAGAAAATGCTTTACTATAGCCAGCTAAGGTGCACTTACACTATTTGGCTTAACTTTCTGAGCTGTGTGTGGTATAAATAGAAAGTAAATGTTTTATAGGCGTTTAGGTCAGTATCCCTTCTACTGTGCTCCTTCCGAGTGGTGTAGCAGATGCAGCTGGATATAGAAGAATATACTCCTAAAGTACAAAAGCCCAAAACTGATCTTGTGAAAAAAGATCTTATTATGGTCATAAATCTGCAAGTTCTCCATTCCTTTAACCTCCAGCCTCCATGTATACTGGCATGGGACAGGGTCTTCTCTAGCAATGCCATACACCCTGTGCCTGTGTCATACAAATGCATAAACAAGGACATGGTGCTTGGTGTAACTGGAAGCGTCTTGAAGTGAACGCTATGTTAATAAACACGGAATCTTTGTAACCATTCCAAAGACCCTGCATTCTTGAACCCTTGATTGAGTTTAACTCTGAGTGAGAGCCTGAAATGAGCGAGCTGACTGTAAACGCTACTGTGAAATATTGGGTTGTTAATTTGGAGACTCAAACCAGGCATGCTAGAAAGAACATAGGACCAAGAATTACAAAGTTGTACACACACAAAACCTGCTGAGATATTCTTTGAATTTTAGAAACAGATAAAACAGTCTTTTAGAGCTTTTTTTTGTTATTATTCTGAGCCCTCATTTTCTTCTCTCTCCCTGCTGCAGTGTTACTTGTGGTGCTCCTGTCATGGAGAGTCTGTTTCATTTTCAAGGTCATGGCTGAATACCATCATAAACTCCTTCTTTAGAGCATGAAGGAAAAAACAGACCATGCAGTAGCTGACCAAACGTCTCTATTTCTGAAACAGTTTTTGGCTGAAGCTTGCATCCAAATATTCACTGGTTGGAGAGAATTCTTGTGTGACAGATGGCTGATTGACCATGAACAGTAACACATCAGATAGCTCAATCCACCAAAAACAGTGGTATGGTTATAAGGGCAGAGAGAAAAAAAATGTTTTCTTTTGCTACTGAAAATGAATTTTCTTCCAATAATGTCAGTATGAGAGTGAAGAAGGCTGAGCAGAAGGCAGGAGTGAGTCAAGCTGCAGTACAAAAATAGTTAAGGAAAAATCAAGCCACATCTTTATTACTTTAAAATTACACTATACATTAATTATATAAATAAACTCATAATACAAAAATTTAAAATATTGTATGTGGTTTCTGTTAAAAATTCATACTAACAGATGATGAATTTAGGAGGAATTGACTCCTCATACGTGCAGGATCAGTAGTTACAGACTGAATTACTCAGTTAATCCACAGGACTGTGGTTACCTAGACAGGATCTTGTCAGTCCCCACGGTGTACCCACAGGCCCTAACTGCATTGGCCAGCCTCACCTGGGGTCTCCACACACACTCTGCCCTTGCAGTTGGGTGCCTCTTTTAGGCTCATGTCAGGGATTTAGTCCCTGCTGGAATTATGTTGTGGGAATACTAATCTCTAGCTCAGCCACAGCCCAGCCCAGCAGAGGATCCCACTGATCCCTGTCTGCAGACCGACTCCCTTGCTTGTTCTCAGACCTGTCTCATTACTCTGGATCTGCTCCATTATTGTTGAGCTGCATCTTGCCCTGGGTAGCCCTCACCAAATCTTATCCTGGTCCTGATCTGTGGATTTGATTCATGGCTTGCTCTCAGACTTGCCATATTACCATTCATTCACTTGATGATCTGGATCCTTTGCTGACTTTGGCTGCCATCTCTGAGCCCGTGCAGCTCATCTTCCTTGGCCGGTATGAAGTCTGGGCTTTGCCCTGCCAGTCTTGTATTGTGCTCAACTCCTGGCTCCCCTTCCCTTAAGGAACAGCCAACCCTCCCTGTACCCTGAAAGGTCTGTCCACAGCACAGTTACCACTGTTGTTTTTCCAAATAACTCTGTTCCAATTACAGGAGAACTCAAACTATCTATGCTACATTTCAAAGACATGATTTCAATCTCATTTCTGCATAAAATACTGCATAGACTTTATTGCAGAATATTTTAATGATTGGTAATGAACAAAAATGCTCCAAAACAGAATAATTCTGTATTCCTATTAGCTCATATGAGACTAAAAGCAGTGCATCCTAACTCTTTGGCTGAATATGCTGCTATTTTGCACAGATTAATTTTTTTTCCCCTCTAAATATATAACTCTGTGTGGCAGTAATGCAGCCTCCTTCTTTTAGTCAGAGCCCTAGAGCTTTATTCTTTCCTACATCTGTGATACTCATGCTAGGAGTGGCCCAAGTTGCTTAAATGAGAAGGAGACAATTAAACTGACAGGTGTCTACTAGGATGTAGTGGAGCAAATAACTGTCTGTACTTGAAAAAGAAATTGTGCTACAGAAACCTGACAACATAGCCAATCTCTTTGAACAGGGAGAATAAAACTGTCTGTTCCCTGAAACAGTGTCTGACTATATCGGGAAAACTCAGGTATGACCCTGAAAGCTGTGGCTTCAGGAAGCAAAAAGTGATCACAAAATAAATAAAGAAATGAAAATACACACATTCCCACACACTCAAGCAGAACAGGGAAAATAGAAAGGATAAACACAGAGTTCAGTTTATTTACTTGGTTGAGAATGAAAGCCAGTGTCATAGCTAAAGAACAACAAGGGCCTTGGATTGTTTTTCAAATAGGTGAGGCTGTCTTTTGGTTAGAACCAGAAGAGAAGTGGTTTGAGTCAATGTGCCTCAAGAAATAAGCCAGACTTTCAGAGTGCCCAAGTCTCACTTCAGTTTGAAGCCTTAAATAAGTCGTTGTTTTATAGTCATTACTGGAGACTTCTAAATTTAAGTACTTGGGACTAGTTATCCAAAGTCATTCAGGTCAATAGCAGCTCCATGGACTTCAGCAAGCTTGAGGTCAGATCCTTAATGGGAGTATATAGCTGCTGCATACATACACAGAATAAATACATAATATATATGTAGTGCATGTATTCCTACAGAATGAAGCCATATATTACACACAGCTTTTCCCTACCTACCTAACATTAATAAAGAGGGTTAAGCATGCCATTTCTCTTTTTTTTCCTCCTAAGGCAACCTGCTTCAGATATGAACAATCACGTTTTTGCAAGTTAAAGATTACACAGTGAGTTATTAACTTTAAACACCCTTCATTCCTGAAAGCAATGTGGTAGAGACGTTTTAGGTTGGGGCAACTCCTCCTACATAAGAGAGTTTTTCTGCCAAGTTATTACCTCAGACAGTTTTTGTGTTGTAGGTCAATATTTATATAGAGATTTCTCCTCTTCACACAGGGGCTAGTGGAGAGCTTGGATATCCAGAATATGGCAAAAGCAGAAATAAGGCAATCTTGGGCTTGATAAAACTGAAGAAAAACATCTCCAACAAGAATAGACAAAAGGAAACCAAATGCTGACTTGTAATCCTGTCTCCTGTGAAGTCTTCCTCCCTCCTACTGCTTCCAGCATAAGCAGAGCTCTCTTGACACCTTGCAGAAACTTAGGAGCACCTGGCTGGCTCTCAAGGGTAAGTCTCAACTTGTCTATGAGTTCACTAGAAAAACACTAGCATGTTGTTCTTCCACCCGATATTTCTTTTCAGCTTGCCTACAAAGGCTCTGGTCAGTGTAGTTTCTGCTTCTCAGAAATTCTAGCAAATAAATGCTGATATGCTTGGCTTGCAATTTAAAGTGCCAAGTTAAGCAGCTGTCCTGAAGGTCTTGGGTTCCCTTGGGTGCTTGAGGTTTCTATGTCCTTACAAATAGAATAGAGAAGATGACAAAAATACACACTCCTTTATTTTTCTCTTTTCACTGGCTTGTTGGTCTGGGGACAGCATGTAATACTTAACAAGTTCTGCCCTTTGCTATTGTTATCCTAAATTGGTACTCTTTGGTCAGACAATTAGATCAGGCAACTAGAGGGCTCTGTTGTTAGGCTCCCTTTTAATGTGTATTTAGATTATGGGCAGCCTAAAAAGGCTACTCTGGGTGTCTGGCTAGGTTCATACAATAGGGTTCAGAACTACTCAGTTAAATTCACTTTTTTTCTCTCCAATCAGTAAAAAATATTAGGATGTTTAACAGAGGAAAGTGAGGGCTTTCTCACTAAACTGTAGTCAGACTATTAAGGAGTGGTGTCTATGAATGAACTGAGGGGAGGCTGAGAATTCCTGCGGAAGAAAACTGCTTTGGCCCTGAAAAAGAGGTGTGAGCAAAGAACCTTTTAGACATTGGCTTGCTTCTCACTCCCATTGGAGTCAAGGAAGATGCCTGTGATTGATTTCAAAGGGAGAAGACCATGCCAACATTTGTACAGAAGTATTTTTTGTATATTTCAATTCATGAGACCAAAGTTCTGGCCCTTCTGTAGCTTATGTAATGGAGTAATCTCCAAGGAAAGAGAAAATTGGCTGCTGTATAGATGTGGAAACATTCATCAATCATTGGATCAGCACTCTAAACATTTCCTGTTTATATCCAGAGTGACACATCTTTAAATGATATTGCCAGCTTCAATTTGGCATCAATGTCTTATTTTGTAAAAACAAGCTGTTATCAAATTTAACAAAAATAGAACAGTTTCCATGAAGAAAATTATTCTGAATGGCCTTTGGTTCAGGTCTTGTTTCAGAAAACAAACTTTCTTCAAAAGTTTTGATCCAGTCACCTCAGACTGAAAAACTGAAGGGAAACTGGTTGGAAAAAAAAAAAAGTTTGGAGTTGTCCTGTATTGTCCACTTCAGGAAAAAAAAGAATTATTGAAGAGATGTGCAATTCTCTGGCTCGGGTCATAGTAAATGAGCCTGTGGTGGATATCTTTCTAAAAAGAAACTGCAGTTGTACTGCTCACACACAAAAACATCCATTCTGATTATTGCTGTTTGTCTCTCCTGCTCTCTCAGAATTTCCATGATCAACAGTTCTTGCTGTCTCCCACCCTCAGCCCCCTAGACCTAAACTTACCTCCTTTTTCTCATCAGGACTCAAATAATACATAGATTTTAACATATTTCAGAGCACTGCATGAGTGTATAAACAGATTTTGCAGGGGGAGAGAGAGCAGAAGGAATGGGAGGGAGGAAAAAAAGCATCTGAAAGCTAAACCTTCTAATATTCCATTTCTATCAATTGTCTTCAGCATGACAAGGCCAGGCTTTTCAGGTTAAATGTATACTAGCAATTTCCTGTATTAGGAAACAAAAAGCATTTTTGGCACTGAGTTTAACTGGTGCAGAGTAGCTGTGTCTATGCAGTTAAGCAATTTTGCCCTCCAAGACGGGTTGGCTGTATCCAGATCACTAGCTGTGACTGATTCCTGGAAGCATACCTGGGAACTGTCTGGGAGACCCCTACTTAATTTCAGCCAAAGCCATACCCCACTGTCCAACTGCTTGAACAGTTGAACAGTGAAGGCAGTTGATCAAGAGTCACATAAGAATCACACAAGTTTCCTGGATCTGCTTAGTTTACTGGTATGAAGACAACCTGGTTGTTCCCTGGACTGCAGCCACTAAGAACACTATACCAAAAGAAAAAGTGCAGTAAAAGTTTAAATTATAAAATATTCTGGTTTCCAGTCTCCATGTTGTGATCATGAAGTTTCATCTGGACAGTCTGATGTATCTCTCCTCTCCCCCTACACACCTAGCCAAGGGAGATCCTACATGGTAGTGGGGGTACTGGCAAGCTCTGTATTCCCTAGGGCTTATAAATGAAGAGGAAAAGGAGTTTATGAGAGAATATAGTGAAGAATGCATCCAACCTCCCAGTCTTTCCCTCGTCTGTGTGTCTTAGCCATCACATCAATGCACAAAAACACCATGCCCAAATAGCAAACTCCCATGTCTCTCACCCCTTGGAAAACAGGTGGATGAGTAATTCACCTAAGGCATGGTTGGCTAAAATATAGTAAATACCAGAACACTGTGTCTGTTCCTACTTCTTATCTGTTCTGCTGTTTCAGGACATGAAAGAAACAGGCTTTAGTGGCATATGAACTGCTGATTAAAGTGCGAGTCTCTTGTCATATTTTGTGTGAAGTAATGGTTAATCTCAGTTTGGCTGGCAAGGTAAAAATCTCTTTAGTAATCCCAGCAGAAAATCATCGATGCTCCAGTGTTGTGGGATTTTTAAATCAAGTCATAAACATTTCAATAAGGAAGGATGTATTCTAATCCAAGAAAATTCTTTCCAGTGTAAGAGAAACGTTTTAAATTCAGTATCAAAAGAGACTACAGAATAACTTAATCTAGTAATCATTTGTGAAGTTCAGGTCCCAGGATATGGCCAGCAGAAGAACTGTAAAATTTTGGCTTCTTGTTTGTGCTGTCCTGACATATATTACCCACAACAAAGCATTTGGCCTTTGCCTCTACAACACTGGCTTGTTCTGTGGCAGAGCCAGGAATGTAGGAATGTGGCTCCAAGCCAAGCTGGTGGGGAGAGAATGCCCTTGACCTGGAGGATTCCAGCTCTCTCCATGTCTGTATCTTTTATCCAGCACTTTATGCCATTGAAGTGGGTGCTTCTCCATGCTGCCCACAGCTGCTTTTCTCCCTCCTGCATCTGCCATTCTCACACTCCCAGCCTGGGTGGTCGTGCTGGGTTTATGCATTGTGGGCTAGCCAGGATGTGGCTATTAAAAGGGCAAACGTGGAGAAGGCCAGAGCTTGGCTATATGTGCATAATAGCAAGTCAGTCAGTGTTCACAGGCTGAGAAACCACAGTGTTTGAGCTAAGGGAAGCTCTTTGTTTGCTTTTCCTTGAGATAGTGATTGGGTTACTTCAGCCTAATAGAAGGCTCTTTATTTTATTTTATGCTCTCTGAACCTGACCCGTCACAAATCAATTACAAAAAGCTTATAGGTTCTTTCATCCTGCTCCTCCCAGGAAGGACAGCTGAGAATAATTCATGATGAATAAATCTGATAGTTCCCAGAAGACTGTACTTAGTGAGCTTGAAGTTCTTCCTTCTGCTTCAAACATTCACTGAGAGCTGAGTGTCAGATGAGGTAGTGGTAGTAAAAGAAAAGATGTTTTACACTTCATTTTTACCAGTGGGCAATTTCTGACTGTCCCTCTGATGCAGTCTGTAACTTTGGAAAGCATCATCACCCAGTGTCCTCCCAGGAGGTAAAGTGAGTAATAACTGCAGAGCAGCAGGGCTCCAGACTCTTGCTTGACACTTCACAGTTCTCCCTGGCATCTGAATGTACCAATTTCCGGGACGTTTAGGGTTAAATAAGTGAATAGTTTATTCTGTTGTAAAGACAGGAGCTATTGTGAATTCATCCCATGGCTGTGGGTCCAGATGTTAAAACTGACTGAGGCCCACCTCTAATTCTAAACTCAGTGGTAGCCTCCAGAGGAATTAAATTTATCAGCAAGAATTTAAATTACATATTTTTCCAAAGCCTGTTTATATTTTTTTCTTTAACCATACTTTCATTGGGCCAGCAAATAACAACACTGTAATAACATCATGCCAGATAAGCCACTTCAAAACCAGGAAGAAATAAAAATTACAAACACTGAACTGGCAGAGAAGACGATCACTAGAGATTGCCCAAATGGTGCCACAGTGTCTGCAGACATTGCAAGGAGACAATGGGATACTTTAAAAGGGATAAGAACCAATTCTGGAGGCAGGGTGTTTGTTCAGGACATGGAGACTCACAGCCTCTGAGATTTCTATTTCATGTGCCTTATTTAAGGCCATGTTAAAAAAGTATGTAAGTATCTAAAGAGTCAGGTTGAACCTGTGGGATTTTAGATGGGAGATGGAGATGTAGGTGCTTTTGAGACCTTACAGGTCACTATAATGCTGCTTTAAATACTTCAAGAGTTTGGCTTTTTGAGACTGAGGGGTAACACAGTCAAAGTTGAGGGATGCCAAAGATTGCATAAGTACTAAGTAGCCTCCATTCTCATTCACAGTTATGGGAGTATGGAGATACTGTCCTCTGCCTCAGTGATGCCTTGACCCATTGCTGAAAAATCCTAGACCCAAAGGTAAGCTCTGACCTGCATGAGATTGCTCCAGCTAGTGATAGTTTGTTGCCAGCTTTTTAATTTTCTGTCCTCCTTGCAAGGGTCTTGTGATGCATAATTTGAGTTTACAAATTACTCTAGCAGGAAAGCACTCTGACAAGCAATATATTGTGTACTGCAGAACTTGGGTTTAGGCCAAACAAACAGAAAAGAAACAGGATGGAGGTCAAAATTTTATTTCATACCTTGTATTTATGAATCTATACAGAAAGCAGCTAGGTGGGCCCAGAAATCCCCATATGCTGGAGAACCTGAGAATAGTCTTCACTTCTGCTTATGAAACTGTACTGGAAATTTTTCTCGTGCCATTGACTCTTGCAGGTCTAACACACTTAGTGCCTCCAGGCTGAGAGAGAAGCCATAGTGAAGTTCAGACTGAATAATGCAGACTGAAGAGATAGCTCTAGGTATCAAGGGTGGCTAAGTCCTGAACCTCCACTGAAATTAGTGGATTAACTCTCAAGGCATAGGAAAGGGTAGTTAGCTCACTACCAACTACTCGTGTATAGTGAAGGAGATATGTGCAAGGAGAATACACAGCAAACAGTACCCACAGCAAACAACCTCTGACTCACCACATGGTTATTAGCTAACTTCTTTAACTTAAAATTTCCCCTTAGTTAAAGGGAGAACGCTGGACATTTGGAGTTTGTACACCCTTACATCATTTAATAGGTCTAACTAGGAGAAGTGCTTAAAATCCCTATTGCAGCATGGAAATCCAAGGACTGTCTGCCTTTTATAGTAATTCAGATACGTGTTGCTGCTTTGATTTTGTGCTTAGCTAGTCCCAATAACTGAGCACAAGGAGAGATCTGTTGCTAGCAGTTGAACCTCCTGCAGGTGAGCAGGTGTGAAGTTGGAGGACTTGGGCAAGAGAAGGAAGCCTGATTTTTTGCCTTTCTTCTCAGCTTTGAAGAACCCACATAATTTGTAACACATATCATGGTCACTTTATAAAGAGAAATCTTTGGCAGCAAACCAGAGGGGAAAGGGCTTATACATGGGAACTAACACATACATACATGTATATTATCTTGGAATTGTGTGTTTGTGTATGTAGGCATGTGCATGTGTGTGCCTATGCGCACACACACAAGAGTGTGACATGTCTCTGCCAGGAAAAGCAGGGAGGAATTAATAGCTTTCTATAATACTGATATCCACAACTGAGCTAGTGACTCCACACTTCCTTACAAGCAGTGGTGAGAAACAGGCACTTAGCAGAGCACAATTAATCTTATCATCTGAAATTAATCACCTTTTAAAAAGGCTGTTTCTTGCCATTATCTGTAAAGGAGCAGAGATCCATGTTGCAGAGGTATAACATGTAGTGAGATGAATCCCACCTTTCCTGTCTGAGCTCTCTGGAGTATTCCACATGCAATTTACTGTATTATATGTTACTTAGAGTGCTCTTTGTGTGACCTAGGTGTTCACTCGCCAAAGCCAATGAGTAAACCTGATCTGAATCCAACTGAAAATTATAACAGATTTTTCCACACAACAATCTCATTATTTATTACAGTGGCATGTGCTTTCATAAATACAACCTTAAGTGTAAGAGATCTTCAGGTTTTGAAGGGTTCTTTTTAAAATTATTTTTTCATTGATCTACATTATAATGCAATTGCACAGACAGTAGTGTTAGCACAATCAAAAGAAATCTGGACCATGCCATGGGACTAGAGGCAGGAATCTCTTAAACCAATATTTCTGCTAAAGTTTCTGTTACTAGAAAGAGTGTGAAGAACTGATTTGGCAGACAGTTGTTACACTGTGAATGAATTTACTTCATCAGTAAAATAAGCAGAGTAGATATCTGCCTCCTGCAAACACAGCTGGCTAGAACGTTAGAGGGCATCCCCCAGGAGGAGTTAAATAAACTGTGTAATGTAAGTGTTCACATTTCAGTAGCATCTACATTGACCACAGTTCTACTTGACATAATGGCTGCCCATGGCAGAGGGCTTGAAACTATATGACCTTTAAGGTCCTTTCCAACCCAAAATGTTCTGTGATTGTATAAGGTGCATCTTAGAGATGCTCAGGACAGTTCAGGTCCTCAAATTAAGCAGAGAAAATGTCAAATGACATCAACGTGGTTATACATCCTTTGCTTACTCATACACAGAGATAATGATATAGGTGAAAAACAGAGATTCCTGTGATACACCCAGATTCATCCTTCCTAGCTTCATGCTGAGATGTCCAAGTCAGAAGTCCAGCTGTTTTAACTCACTGTGGAGTTAGTGGAGAAAGGGACAGCCCCAGAGACCAAGATTTGGATTAGGGAGAGATATAGGTATCTCTCTCCCCTGATCATAGAAGGATCCTAGAATAAATAATTACATAATGCAGGTACTCTGGTTAAATGGATGGACATATTTCTGTTAACACCCTAGCAGTCCTGTAAGGCATTCATAGAGTCCTCAGCAAGTCCATCTGGATTTGGTATGTCAAGAGAAGAGCATATTTTTCCCTAGTTACTCAAACACAAGTTATCAGTTGCTGTGCTTGCTGATAATCTCAAGATCTCGTTCCTGAGAGTGCTGACAGAGGCATATGTGGTGCAGGGCTTAGGCTATGCTAGCTAGAGGTAACAGTACTTAGGAACAGTTCATTAACTCCACTTGCATTAGGTACTTACACAGCGGATGTTTACAGGCCGTCTTGGCTGGAGTTGTAATGGCAAGTGGTTGCTAGGAGGCGGGAATGGATCAATCCTAAACAGAAAGGAAGGCAAGAGAATCAGCTTTTGAAAGGGCAAGAAGGATGACCCTGGAAACTACAGGCCTGTCAGTCTCACCTCAATGCCTGGTAAGGTTATGGAGAAGATATTCTGAGAGGCACTGAAAAACACCAGAAGGTCAATGCACTCATTGCTCACAGCCAGCACAGCTTCACGAGAGGAAGGTCCTGCGTGTGGAGAGCACTACTGTCTGCAGTGCTGGAGAGTAGACCACTGCATCAGGAACTGGAAGACATTTTAACCCTTCCTTTCACTATAGAAATTAACTAAGAGGGAATTCTACAAACCTTACCTCTTTCAGCATGTTTGTGATGGAAAATAGAATTTTAATGACCCCATAGGGTGCTCTTTGCTATTGCTGGAAATAAGAAGCCTTGTGCAGAAATACTGGAGAGTCCAGAGAAAGATGACTATGGTAATTAACATATTAGATCCTTGCCTCTACTAGGACAGGCTGATAGAGCTGGGAATGTTCAGCATGGAGAAGGGAAGGCTCATGGAGGGATCACATCAATGTATATAAAACCTGAAGGGAATCTGTAAACAAGATGGAGCCAGGCTCTTTTCAGAGGTTCTCTGTAACAGGATGAGAGGAAATCAGCACAAACCAAAACACAGGAGGTTCCCTCTGGACATCAGGAAACACTTTCATTTTTTACTGTAAGGTTCACTGAGCATAGGAACAGGTTCCCTGGAGATGGGGTATAGTTTCTAGCCTTGCAGACTCCAACAGTCTACATGGTCCACGTAAATCTACATGGTCCTAGGCAACTGGTGACCTGCTTGAGCAGGGGAGTTGGACCAGATGACCTCTAGAGGTCTCTTCCAACCTTAGCCATTCTGATATTCTAATATATGTTAGCCTGGAGAGCACCTGTGGATTTGTGGTTGTTAAAGCTCAAGGCAAGAAAGTCGCCCTTGCACATGTAAGAGGATGTTAGCGGGGAAGAGATCATTTCCAGCTTATCTTTGGATGTCACTGTCCTTGTAAGCTGTTGAGGAATTAACACACATGGCAGCACTTACATTTGCAGGAGGATTTTGCATCTGTAGAGCCACATGCCTCCTACACAAGAGGAATAGTTGAGAAAAATAGTTTTATTGTTCCTGATACTTGTTTTCAGACTCAGGAATCAGCTTCCCTTGGCATCTTTCCATCTCTGGGACCCAGCTGCCAACAACCTGGTTTAGGTTTAGCTGACCTATTGTTTACTTTTAATTTTAAATATCATAGACCCAAAAACTAAAAAAAAGCAGAGGAGAAGGCTAATTTCACTACAACAATGAGCAAGTGCTAAGTAGATTTTCTTTCATATGTGGTGTGTTCATACCACATGTGTTTGTTAAACACCTGTCCTATGTCCTCCTACAGTCACGCTTGAAAGAAATCCTGTGCATGCAGGTTACTCCTCTTTCTCAAAAGTGGCAGCCTTGCATCCAGGACACACAGCAGTAAGGAGTCCTGCTGGCTTTTGCAAGGAACCTTAGATCCTTTCCATAGCCTTTCCATGCAAATTCATCAGATAAATAATAAGCCATAATTTTCCCTGCTTGATAGGAAAAAATAGGTTTCATAAAACTTTCAGGTAAGTTGACATTCTATTTGTTTAGACCCAACAGGAGAAAAGAGGTCATGTGAAAATAACCTAGGGATAAATAATTTTGGGGGCTCTGGTATGAGTAGTTTTCTTACTGAGCAGAAGCAGAAAAAACATAGTGGAAGATCTCAGATTTATGCGGGTGAAATAACTCTGCAAGTGGTGGGCCCAAACCATCCTAGCACAGCACACTTCTGCTTTCACTGCCAGTTGCTTTCAGAAGTTACAGTTCTCATTCTCCTCAGTCATAACTATATCCTCTGCTACAGCACAATCTTTTCAGCATGATACACATGCCACTTCCCAAGCAGTATTCAGAGACCTTCCCAAGCAGTCATGGTAGGGTTCCCTAATATGGAAAGTATATTTGAAGAGTGGGCAGAAAATGAAAATGTTATTTGGTCTAGAATCATCTGTTTTCATACCTTATCCTGTTTATACATATATAAAATATGCCAAATTGGTCTCTCTGTATGAACTGGGCATTGTACAGTAACTATGATTTGTGTAGGGTAAATGCTTCCTGTTGGTATTTTAAAGCATACAGAGGCAGGCTTAAAATAATGCACCAAGCCCAAGAAGTTCTTTAAATAGCACAGGAAGTATGATGAACTGTGAGTCCACCAGTGACAGCACAGGAAAAGGAAAAACAGAGATCAGATAAGACTTTGGTAACAGGAATGACAGTGGAATTATATTCCTCCAGAGGTTATCACAAGCTTGATTCTGATACAGGTAGAATATCACTAATAAAGAGGATATTCTACCAGGATGGGTTACACTCTCCTAATTACGGAGCTGTTTCTGTAGCAACAGAAACCACATTTACTCTGGTTTTGGTGGCTTATATATCTTTAATGATGGTTCAGCCACCACAACAGATATGCTTCCAGAGAATTAAGGAGAAAACAAACAGTGACTTGTGGAAAAGGTCAGCATGGGAACATTTTTTGTCCTGTTGGCTTGCTTGAACACACTGACTGCTGGACAGAAAAACTCTTGCTATCTGACACCATGCTTGGTTACAATTTTAATTATAGTGCTACAACTAGAATAGTATTCCACATTGGGAGGAGGGGCAAGGGAGGGGGGAGCCTTATTCTTATGGTTGGTACATTGCTGCTCTTAACAGTTACTGCAGAGTCCATCTCTCTCCCCTTTGTCTGTTGATTTATGTGGGTGTTGCCACATAGAATTACTTGATAATCTCATTATACTTAATCCTGTTTACTCCTACAAAAGAGACTGGCAGAGCTCTCTTGTTTTCCTATTTCTCTTTTCCTTTAGTTATTTCAGAGATATTCTCTATAAAGTATAGACTTTCAGAGTGAATGCTTATCCTATTTACTGTCCTTAATTCCAGACTCATCAAATTCAGCACCCTGCCCTATCCCTTTCAGTAGATATTTTCCTTGAGTCAAGCATCATTAGCTGTAGCTTTTCTTATGTTCACTTCACGTAATTGCATTATTCTGAAGCAATTAAAGCTTCTCAAATTACATTTTGCGTTTACATTATCTTTCATACCTTTAAAAAGTGGTCTCCCTTACAAGGTTTCTTTATGGGCAATGCACTAAAGAAGACTAAAAGCTGTAAATGTCTACACATATTTTTTGGTACTTGAATACTAAGGTGCTTATTAAGGTAGATTCACTTAATTTAGGATCTTTCTAAAGCATAGGGAATCACAAGTATATATTTTGGTTACTAGAAGTTCTTAACAAGGTTACTAAAATTATGTAAATGTTGTTGACGTGAATACAGGCATTAGGAGCATGCCCATTTAAACATAAATCTAGACAGCAGTTGTAAGGCAAGATCAGAACCGTAACCACATCTACCTGTTTACCTTTTAAGTGCTAAATGTAGTTAATAATAGCATGTTTGACTTGATAAAGATTTGCATAGATAGGCTTAATAATTTCTGTTTTATCTATTTAGTGTTTGTGAAAAGTCCTAAGGAAAATGAAGACTTTATCCTTATTTATATAACCTAGACAGTGAATGAACCCATTTCCTGAGTTTGTTTTAATCAAATAATCTCATTCTGAAGTGAAGACTTTCAAAAGTACTTCAGTACACACTATTTAGCACTATACAAGGTTTTGCAGGAAAAGTAGGCTCACAATTTCCTAATGATTACTTTTATACCATTCCAAAAGCTACATTACAGTTAGTTGTACTGTAATTCATCATTAGCAGTCATAGAATTTCTGTGCTAAATGGGGCAAGAATTGTAGGGGAAAGTAACATCATCACATTGTTAGCTCAAAAAAAGCAGATGAGCTTTATGGAAATGGAACAAGATCAGTTCCACTCAAAAATCTTACATTCAAACTTTTGGAACAAGATGTAAGAAGACTATTTACAGCTTAAGCACCATATATATCTTACTTAGTTATCTATTGTACATGAGAAAACAATTTCATCATAGTCACATAAAAGCTGCAATTCCATCAACTTTCAGTATCCAGTATCTCAACACTGTCTGCCCAGAACTGCCACACTAGGCATTAATCATTTTACTGCATTCAGGAGCACATTGAGGCTTTGACAAAGATCTCCACTAGGAAAGTTTTCAGCCTAAATAGGAACGATTACCTGATTGTGACAATGCAGAATCTCACTGAGGAGGGGAAAGAAAAAGGTTTCAGCACAGCCTCTAAAGTTACAGAATCAAAAGTTAGTGGAACAATAAAATTCCTGTATTATAGGGCCCAGATTTCACTACATTTCACTATCATGTTACCACTAAGAGCTTCTAAAATCAGTTGTTATGTAACTGTTTATCTGCTTAAAATCACTGTGTTTGACCTCCTGCCTTTAACATTTCTGAAATTTCCACCACCAGGCATTATGCCTCTCTATTGACCTTCACTCAAAAATCAGACAGCAAGAGGATGTCCCTGTAAATGAAAGAATTGGTTTTACATCCTTACTCCAAATCATTTAAAGAAGAAAGATTTTAAATTGAGTCCTGCCATCCCCCAGCTAAGGTCTCTAGTCACTGCCCTCTGAATGAGATGTTTTAGACTGCTCAAGATTTCCTGCTTCTCATAAAATACTGAAGTACCTGCTGGGAGGAGGCATAGGAATCACAGCACTCCAGAGTTGTGTCCTCAGCATCAAGACACAGAAGTAGTTCTCTTTTTCCTGCCCAAAGACTATTTCAAAAGTTTGTATGGAGTGCGATAACTTCTGCAGGAGAAATGGAAGACAATTGCCCCATTTGGCATAGGAAAGATCTGCTCTCAAATTTGAACCAGAGAAGATCCCAGGTCACAGGATGAGTGTTTTAATTAACAGGCTATTAAGTTATTAATGGAGAATTTTTTTTTTTTTTTTATGAGAACAGCTCATCTGGACACAAATTGATCCAGCTGAGATGCTGATTCACAGAAATTGGAGGTATACACACACAGACTCTCCCATCCAAGAAACACCTCCCACTAAATGGTGACAGTTGTGAGGGAGAGGGAGGCTGAGACCACTGCTGTCAATACACATACTCTTATTGTTTCCTCTCAGGTAGCTCTAAGCTCCAGTACTCCTGGCTCTCCGTCAGCTACTGAACCTCCAGTTTTTGGTTTGCCATATGCAAAAGATGCTGGGTGTTCAACCAAAGCCTGTTACTTTTATCTAGGTAAGGAAGAAGTTACTCATTCACATTGGTGAATGTTGTAGTAGTATTCACCACCAGTGATGTTCTGAAAGATTTACAGCTGCAGAATTATGTAAAGCTGAGCCCAGATCTAATTTCCATGCCAGTGTCTTGCTCTTTTCCTCTACTCATCTGTTGCCCTATAGAAATGATTCTTAAAGTACAGAGGCCAGATTTGCAATTAAGTATATCCTGTGGTTGTATACTGCATAATAATTTACAATAAGAGACCATTAGAAATGCACCTACTATAATTGCATAGGAAGCATCCCAAGTACTTATCCATTTCAGAATTTTCCTCAGTTTCCCTTGTTTCTCTCCTTTAAAATTTGAAAGCTTTTATAGCACAGAATGAGAGCAGATCATATTCCCTGGGTACCTCAGGATGCTGGTCTCTGAGGTAAAGGCTTTTTGAGACAGCTGCTGTTCCTTCTGCTGCCCCTCTTGCCAATGTCAGCCTGTGTACCTCATCTCCCTCTACCTGTAGGAGTCTTGCAGAACTCTTCACAGCTGGGCAGTTAAGAAGCAGAGCCAAGGAAACACTTGAATATTTTCTGCAATTGACAAATGGGTGACAAACACATAGAGAAGCTCTCCACGTGCAATTTAGGAGTGTAACTTGGTTCAGACTGCACAGTGCTCTGTAGCAGAAGACTTTTTAAAGTCTTCTCTATTGCACTGAGTCATTATTAGTTTTGAGATAATGACTGAATGGAGCATTTCAGAATAGAGCTATGCTTTATTCTAAAATCCATTTGTGTTCAACAAAGAAACTAAATATTCACTTGAGTTAAAAAATGCTTATATAATTTGCCAAATCAATCCTTTACAAGCAGCCTGATTTTACCTTGCACTGCTTCTCTTCCTACCCCGCTGTAGCTGTGATCCTGGCATCTCAACAGCAGAAACAAGTAGCCGTGCCCTAGGAATACAAACAACAGAATTTGAGATAAAAACCATTCTGAGGAGAAATTCTAAGTCATGGTTTCCTTTTACCAGTTAAATTAGATCTACAGTGGCAATATCACCTTGCAGATATGCACAGTCAGACACAGATATACAGACAGATATCCAGAGAAAGGCATTCATGCTCTTTTTACTTTTCAGGCCACATAGTGATTTTTTGCTTTCCAGGAATTCCCACAGACTTCTAGACATGACATGATGAGAGCATGCTGTGTCTTGCCTAAACAGTTTCAATTGATTTTATTAAGAAAAAGGAATACTGGAATAACAACTGCTGTAAAAGACAATATGCCTCTTATTCTGACATAATAAGTGTGGACAGAAAGAGCATAAAAATGTATTTTCTGTAAGACGTCTCAAAATCTCTGACAGCTGCATTTAGTGTTATTTGGGCTGTAATTTTCAAAGGGGAGTAAGGACAGAGGTACTCAAATTCTGTGAAGTGTGGCCTTCATTCCTTAGGCGCCTTTGAAGCTTAGACTTACTGTTCCATTGTAAGCTCCAAGAAGTATTCTCTGCTCTACAAATCCTAAGCAGGCATGTAAGGAACATTGTTACCCAGGGCAGGAGTACTTCAAATTATACTGCAGAAAATACAAAATGACATGCACATGATAGCCTCATTAATAAAGTTTGTTATATCCATGCTGGTTTTCTTAGACAAGACAAGCAACAGTTTAATTGAAATAAACTTCATGGTGAGTGGTGCCATGAAGAGAGAGATATCATTCACAAGTGGTTCTACCAAATGGAGGGAAAGATATCCAAGACTACTACTGCTTCTTAGGGAGGATCATCACTATTTATTTTAGCAGCAATGGTCAGAAGAAGGAAGAAAGTCAAGGAGGATAAGATTATGTCTCTCTATATCACCACTGATATATTATCAATCCTCCGAAATTGTATTCTCCATTTTTATAATCCTTGAAGGAAAAAACAAGCAAACTGTCAGAACCTCAAGCTAGTGGAGCATCCTGAACACTGGGAATATAAAAATGTGCTCCCAGCAAAGAAAACCCGAACAACTGATTTTGTTAATAGTCTTCAAGAATATTGCCAAGTGTGGTACCAAACAGTGATGTATGGCTCCAATACGAAAGTAGCAAAGGAAGATGTGGAAGACAGGGATCTAATGTCTATTAAATTGGTTTTGTCACAGTTAAGGATACAGCTGAATAGCACAAAAATATTCCTAGTAAAAATGTGCAAGGATATCCATTTATTGATCAAAGTGGTTCCCAGTAATCAAATTGCAGATTTTGTCTCAAGAGGCAAAGCAGAAGAGTTATCAGAGAGTGATCACACAAAAATAGTAAGAACAATCAGTAGACTAGTTACAGATACAATACAACACCCTGAAGGTATCTGTAAGACAGTCTGGAATACGTAGTAATTGAAAACAGGCTTCAGGAGACATTATGACAGACAAAAGAAGATAAATCAGGAGAATTCTAGGTATAAGGAGAAAGAAGCATTGAAAGAGCTCATGGGAATGTAACTGGAGACAGGCATGTAACAGTGAGTGTAGAACTCTCAAGCTAGTCTCATGCTAAATGTGATATAAGCATGATAAGACAAAAAAGCACCTAGAGGACCATGCAGGGTTTTCAGGATTTGGTGAAACAAATGAAGCAGGAGGAAAATGCATATAATGTGGGACTATTTTACGAGAGCTACAACACATGGTGACGAGATCAGCTGTGAGTGTGGTAGCAAGAATGCAGTTATAGACAGAAGGAGAGAGGGAGGGAGGTTTTAGTGACTTTCTTAGTATAGATGTGTTAAAGATAGCTGAGCTGTTTGAGGAAGATAACTTTATAAGAGTTTTAAAAGGTAGTTCAAGCTTTTATCAAGAAAAAAGAACAAAGTGTGGAGAATTTTAGAACCAAATAATTGTAACCAGAGAGATGATGGAAAGGACTCTGTGGGATGGTGGGATAAGATGGACTAAAGACTATAGAAACTGACTTTGTTGGACTGTAAATAGTTTTTCTCCAGCATTTTTTCAAAAGTGTTGAAATAAACAGTAATAAGTGTCATAAAACTTCCTGTTCATTGTAAATTTCCATTTGTGATACTGTATATACCTTCCTTTACACAGAAGAGAACAGCTAAATAGAAATGTGGTTTCTGGAAAATAAGAGTGGGAGTACACAGAAAGACTGACTTGGTTGTGTCTTCTTAAGATTTCCTGGGAGTCATAGCACAACTATAAAATTTTCTAGACGAACAGAAATTTGGTGATATTCACTAGTCCCTCTGATGTCACTCCTAATTTTGGTGCTTGCAGAAGAAAGAAAATAAGATACAAAGGATAATTGGACACCTCAAGGAAGCAGAAAGAAAAATGGGACTTAAGATATGAAGATAAAGCAAATTCTGATAAGGGAATTTTAGACAAGCTTCTCTATCAGCTCATAATTGTAGATACCAGAACATTGGTAGCTAAAGTACCTCAGAGTATTGACAATCAGAACGTCAGTTAGAATACTGATATTAATATCAATCTGAGGAGGTAAATGTATTAGGAACATGTGTTACTTTATTTTTAAATAGGAATACCAGAGTTTAGAGTATACCAGACAATTGTAATTCATCTTGTTTTACATAGAAGTGACACTTGGTCATTTACTAAAAAGACAAATAAATGAAATAACTTCAGAAATAAAATACTGCTCAAGTATGTGTGGGTAAGAAAATTAATTAGGAATAATGGGGGATCAATAAAGAACATGAATAGCCATTTAATCGCCATAGCTTCAGTGGTCAAAGTGTGTGGTTAAGATGACACAAGGCAGACCAAGAAGCGTCTGGATAAAGCTCTTCTGCTGCTGCTTGAGGCTGGTCAATCAAAAGGAAGCAAAGTGGAAACACTAAGTTAAAACTGTGTTCTTAATACGTGTGACCGGCTACACGAAAAATGTGCCCTAGCAGAAGGAGTTTGGGGCAAACTGAGGAGTCATGAGTCATTATGTTCTCTAAATCCATGAAGGGGGGAAGGCAGCAAGAATGTGGGAATGAAATGGACCACCAGCAGAGATTCATGCCTCGCAGGCGTACCCACATGCCATAGGAGGCAGGCGTGTAACAGACGAGTACATTGCAATTACCATCTGCCAAACCGTGAGCAACCCAGATCCTAAGCCATATCACCATCTACATAATTCCTGAGTTTGCTCATCTGGGTGTCAAAACAAACAAAGAAGGAGCCTTATATTTTAAGTGGTTCTACTTCAGCTTAAACAGAAGTTTTAACATTTTCCCCAAGTCCAAAAAGATGCGGGGATTGTCCAGCTCCCAGTGTCTCTGAGGCAAAACTGAGCTGTGCTTATCATCTGCACTGTACTGCTGGGCTGGCCACACAGACAGGATTCAAAGTAATAACAAAAATTGAGATGTAGCTCACTGCTCATTTGTTATGTGCTGCAGGAGCTCATCGGCCCAGAATTATCAAGCAGTCTGTGGATTTCAAGCCAGATTTAATTGCCATTATGAAGGAAAAATCCTTCCCACTTATTTTCTGGAGACTCTAGCTTTTTTCCTAAGTATTTGAAAATGCACCTACTTCTGTCCTGAGATACTCAGTAATGAATAATAATGTTCCTGGTTCTTGCACTTAAAACATTATGCCAAATGGTGCCAAATAATACCTCAGTAGCAATATGAGCTATGAAGTCACATTGCAGTTTTCCTGATGCAACCATGCCACATGCCCAAAATTTGGGAAAATAGGGATTTTTTAACTTCAAGAGCATGAGTAAGTTTTGGATGCTCAAGCTTAAGGATGCCTTCCAATTATCTAAAGCAGGAGTGTATAAACTGTCCTTGTCCACTCAAACGCAGCCAATCACAGTTGACTGGCAAACTCTTTATTCCATATTACTTCATGGAACCATTGAAGAAAGTGGCACCTTTGGGCTTGGAAATCTAGAGAAGGGTATTTCCCTCCTGTAAGTGATTTTATAACAGGATTATTTTTTAATTTTGATTTGTCCTAAATTTTATCTACAATTAAATACAGAAATAATAGATACACTAATGCTTTCTGGAAAGAATCAAAGGCACAGAGAGAAGATAAATTACTTTACAAATATCTTCCAGATTTGAAGACAGAGTGCATCAAATGTTACTATAAAAGCTGAGCTGAAGTTGAAGATAAATCTATATTTTAGGAATACAAAAACAACTTTGGATGAGTCACTTTGGGTGAGGACACAAAAGCAACCACAAAGTTTGTGCACAGTCTATACAGTGAGCTTGACATGATTTCCAAAACCTTTAATTTCTGTTGGTTAGGAGAACTAAACACATCCTTTAAACAAAATGCTGTGTTTTTGCAAAGTTTATGCTTTGCAAAAATGAAAAAGTTACAAAAGACCTTAACTCTTCAGTGCTGTACAAATGTGGGAAGGATGTGTACTACTGATCTTGCACAGATCAGCTTGGAAATGAGTGTCTGAACTATTGACCTGGGGTGCAAAGTATTCTTTGAAGAGAAGGAATATTTTCCATTACATTTTTTTTAATAGTTTATTTTAGAGCTTCTCTTCTGGTTGTATTTCAAGATATAGTGTGATGGAGTAGATATTTTACTTCTTTCATAAGAATTAGATGCCTAGTTTGCACCAGACAACCCTGACCCCTGGTATGGCCACAGACTGGTTATTTAGGCTGTTGTCATCACCGAATCACTAAAATTCCTCTTTGTGCAACTTTTGTCACCTACTGAGAACATATCATGGCTTCTCTGCAAGTACTTGTCCAAGTTAATGAATCTATGTTAGTGAAGAAAGTTTTCTGGCCTCAGAGTCCAAGGAGCTTATCCAAAGCCCACTGGATTCGAAAGGAGCTTTTCCACGACAAAGATTTGAACAAAGCCTTTAGTATTAACATGAAATCCTGGAGGGAACAGTTGCTGTTCTTAAAGACATATTTTACCAGTATCAATGTTGTTGTGGTATCAATGGTGTCAGTGCCTTCTGCGGAAGAAGACTGGTGAGAAAGCCATCATTAACGTAAAATATTTTCTGAGTTACTCTGCATGAAATGAAGAAAATAAAATATCTGTCATAAAAGTCTTCTAAAAAGAATAAATTGCACTTAAGTGGGTTCTGTTTTACATGTGGTATGAGCACAAGTTAGTGAGGATGACATCAGGGCAAATAAATAAACAATGTAATGCAAAATCTGGTGCCCCTAAACATCAGTAGAAATTCTTATCACCTTCTTTCCTATTTGCCTGAGTCATGAGTAGGCTATCCCTTCTCTTTACAAGGGGAATGAAAATCTTTCATAGATATTACAGGAAAGCCTGTATAAATTTTTCTGCGCAAGTCAGCAAGACAGTGTGAGCCAGAAATCACATATTTATTATGATTATTCAGAATGCATATTATATTTTCAATGCCATGGGTACTTTGAAGTGTAAGTGCAGCTCTCTTTTGTGTAGATTGTAAAGGAATTAGTGACCTAAAGTGTTCTACACATTTGGTAGGAAACTGCACATACAAGGCAGGTATTCCTTAAAGAGTGTGCGTGATGCAGGCAATCAATGTCTCTTTTTTTACCCCTTCTGTGAAAGCCAAGTCATTCTGTAGAAAGACTTCAGGTCTCATCAAGAAGGAAAAAGACAGCAGTAATACAGTAATTGTAGCACTTTCATAGGCTAATGGAACCCTGGGTTCTGGTCCTGCTTGAAGGGCTATTTGTGTTAAATAGTGAGTGGATTCAGGGTACAGTCTTTGGACCAGGGGTTAGTATTCAGATCTCCCCTTCTCGTGACAAGCATTCAAATTAACACATTCTAGTAGGAATCTGGAGAAATCTGTGTTGTTCTTGTTTTGTATTGGCTGTCTTCAGGCATCTTTTGCAATGAGAACACTGACTGAAGGCACTTGCACACAGTGCTCAGACAATTAGTTATGAAAGCCAAATGCTCAAGGGTGAGGCCATGTGTGACTTTGAAGCGCCTAAGAAAGAAGCAGATATTGGAAGCCAGACTTTCCAAAAACTCTTTCAAAGCCTCTTCCAGGCTCAGTTCTGTTTGTCTCTCAGTAGGCACAGGAAAATAGCTTATAGGATTTGGAACAGAGTAATTTCCTGTGAACTAATACTGAAAATTGTAAACCTACATTCATGTTATGTTACTCGATGTATGACCCTCTTACTAATAAACTACTGTCTGTTAAGGATAAGACTGACAGAAAATTATACAGATACTGTTCAGAGTGCAGGAGGAAACATGCTGAAATAGGTCATTATTTGGCCACCGTCTATGTAATGCAGGGGCCAAAAATGTTGAAAACAGATTATTCCTCCCTGTGTATATTGAAGAAGAAAAGGTTACCCAAGGTTTTCTATGCATTTGGCTCAAAGATGCTGCAATATGAAAACATGTGATTTGTTAGGGAAATCCTATGTGACTCCTCTACAGCAGCTAACCAAGTAAACAAGAAGCGAGCTGGAACTTTCTGTACAAGGACTTTTACTGGAATCATTCGGAAGCTTTTGAATTTACTCAGGCTTCCTCGGGAGGTTCCCTCTGTTGCTGCAGGCATCATCTCTCAAACAAACGAACTTTGAACAACTCACGATTTTCAGATTAAGGACTTCAGAAAAGGTTTTTCACCCTCTTACAAGTTCAAGGTCATGTTATCATTGTAATTTCTATATGAGTTGATAGACTTTTCCAAAATATGCTCTAGACTTCTATTTTTTAAAGGAAATAAATAGCATAAACATCATTTAATAAACCTTTGATCTTAACAATCTTGCTGATAATCTTCATGTATAATACGAGTGTCTTTAAAAGGCATTTTTTTGCATATCTCCACATGTGACTTTTCAGACATTCAAGCTGGCACCTGTCTGTGTTACTAAATATGAAATGATTCAAAACTTCTGATCTTATTCTAAGCCTTCATCTATGAAAATCACCAGTGCATTTCTTTACTTAACTCTGACAAAAATCATATGGGATCACTAAATACTGAATGCCCAAGTCTATCATTATCAAATTATGTCACTCAGGAGAAGTCAGTGGTAATGTGTTCTTAAAAGATCACAAGCAGAACACATAAAAAGTAGGATTATTGTTGAAAAAAATAAAAACAATTAAAACAAAAAAAGCTGGCCAAAGCATCTCAGTTCATTCTTATAAATGATTTTTAGCCTTCTTTCTCCATTGAAATTTCTAGAGGTACATCAAGATCCTGACAGTTTCTGTAACAGAATATGGACATTTAATTATTGTTAAAAATTATGTTAAAATACATTTTCCTTGTTCTAATATGAAAATGGTTGTATTCAGAAGTTGGTGACAGGTGCATTTGGGTGGTTTTGCCCCTCTTTTACCCCCTCTCTGTTTCTTCTTGCTTGGTTTTCTTATTTAAGCATTTTCACATTATTTCAGAAGGGAGATCTCAACTCAAAAGTCTTGGTTTGTGATTGCAGAAACAAATGTCAGCAGTGAGAGCCCAATTAGTTTTAAAATTCATCTTCTTGTCTTTACAGTGATTATGCCTGTTTGGCTAAGTTCAGTGACAAAAGCACAACAATATTTCATGCCAGAATTCAGTAATCACTGGATTTGTAAATCTGTGGCCACTGTCCTGTGAGTAATCTTCCACCTTTGCACCTTAACGGCTACAGCCCCATGCTTTCCAATTATTGTTTCCAGTACGTAAATTGCCTGTGAAAATTACTTCTCATGTCATATACGCTGCCATTTCTAAATCATTTGAATGAAGCAGAGCAAAACCCCGAAATCTCTTCAAAACAGCTTATACAAGACTTACCTGTAGATGAAGACTGGTCTGTATTTAAGTTTTCAGTTCAGTTGCCAGCTCTTTGGGCTGTTGTAGTAACCCTTCAGGATGAAAGCAAAACCTGACATTAAGCTCCTGTTCAGTGTTCAGGAGTTATACTTTGTATGTAGGATATTCCTAAGACTCATGTAGCCTATCATTCCTGGTAGTTTTTTATGAGCTTTACAAGTAATATTTCCTCTTGGGTCCCCCACTTCATTTGAACAACTAACAAAATGTAGGCTGTTGTAGGTGATTCAAATTCAGAGAAGAAGGTCGAGACAGAGTCAGACCTTTTGTGATGTACCCCTAGTTTATGTGCAAAGACTCCAGTAAGCCTGTATTCCTGAGCACATCAGCCTCTAACAACTGGATTCTCTTCCACTCCTCCTAAGTCCACGTTTATTTCAGCCAGCACTCATAGCAGCTCTCATCTAACTTTCTACTGCTCATGGCAAGTGCATCTGCAGTGACATCTCCTATTTCCATGCTACTTTCTCTTCCTGCTCATTTATTTGTTTGTTGGCTATGCAGATCTTCACAAGCATATATCAGAAATGTCCTCCTTGCAAAAGTTTGGGGTAGACAAAATGCTTTTTGCTGGTTTTTTTACAAAATACCAATAGACTCACATGTTCCCTGGACAAATTTTGGTTTCAGCTCTGTTACTCTGAAGCAGTGGGAAAGGGCATAAATGTCTTAAGGGTACTGGAACACTCCAAGACAGTCCTGTGACTTTACTGGGAAACAAAGAACACAGTCTTTTACATGTCTTTTGCAAACCTGAGACAAAACCAGTGCCAAAAGATGTACTTTGTAGAGATTCCAAGCTCCTGTCATCAAAATCATGTCAAGAGGATCACACTCCAAAAAGCATCATGGAGGTAGAGACTGCTGATGCCTAAGGCAGCTCTACAGGTTTTCTTTTCCCTAGGTCTGGATCTGCATAACTTCTCTTGCTTTTCACAAGCCATCAGGACCTTGGATTCTGCTGGATGAAGGAGTCATATAAAAATAGGGTAATGGAGGTCCTCTTCTGTTCATAGAATGCCATAGATTCATTATCTAAACAATTTTGGATTATTTTACATGCTATAGGTTCATATAGGTTCATTAGGCCTAAATAGGATATTTTGAAGGTCACATAAAACATAGACTGGAAAAGTAAAATGTTGTGGAATATATTCCCTTGGTAAAGTATTTGTTGCCTCTCTTTCTGAGTTTTGTAAAACCAAACTGAATACTTTTATAATAACAAATCAAAATAATAAAGAAAATTTACCAGCCTGGAACAAAAAGAAAACTAAGTTTTATAACAGAAGTGATATGTGCAATTTGGATATTGCTTACAACTTGGATATAGACTGATCAGCAATTAGAACTAATTTATCAAGATTATTCAAAAGCTGTCCTATGTTGTTTCCCTTTTGACTAAAAAAAGACTTTTTCATGCATAAAACCCTTCTTCAAGAAAAAGCAAAATGTATTGACTTTGAAACTTGTGAAGATTACTCAGTGTTGCATTAATTTCAAAAGCAAAATTGCAAATTCACAAATAATTTGTTAATTACATTTGTTTCCAAAGCAAGCACTAGCACACACCCTTTAAACATCATTAATTGGCTTCTAGGACTAAAATTATGGGGAAGAAAGAGTCAAAGCAGAAAAGTGACAATCTTTCTAGTAATAATGTCACTATAGTTACCCTCTCTGCTCCGTTCATCTTTTTCAGGGAAAGTTTTGTGAGGGTATAGGTGTTATGGTACAGAGTTCTTTTTCCATTAAAACTGACAGCAAAGGTTTGCATAGGCCTGATATGCTCCTGAATACATCAAAGAGAAGGGATTTGTGCTCACTTTGCCTGGCCAGATTTGATTTTAAACATATATGCTTGTAAATATGGAGCTGGTTTATGTCCCTTAATAAAATTTAACAGTTACATAGCTTTATCTTTCCAAACTGCTGTAAGCTGCAAATGACTAGCTAAACACAAAGATAACCCCTCCTCTCTAATCTTTAGAGTGCCATGCTTCCCATTTGTTTCCAGTACAGAGATTTCCTGTGAAAGTTATTTCTCTGTACAGCGCTGAAAATAGAGGAGAAAATGTAAGGCATCTCTGGGAGGCCATTTAGTGGGTTGGTTCTGCAGCTTGTGGTTTATCTCAAGAGGTAAGAGTAGCATTGCATTTGGTCAGGAACTGCTGCAGGATAAAATGAGGGCTGGCTCCCTCGAAATTTCTATGACACTTTGCACCACCGACTATAGGCCTTCATAAGAAAGTGCTAGAGTAGCTTTTACACAGCTTCAGAATAATTAAAAAAGAGAGCAGAGGAGAGAGGGAGAACAAAAAAGAAAATAAACCACTATCCAATCAAGGAAAGAAATAGAGAGACAATAGTATTTGCAGAGCTGTAGTAGTTAGCAAAATTAACAAATTTTAGCGTTTAAGGTAAGACTGCCTGCAGATTTTCTCTTCTAAAACTGAAATGCCTGTTTGTGGGTCAATCTGCGACTCTGCTGAGTAGTTCCCTTTGGAAGCAGAGTTACTGTTATATTCTTCTTACCAGCTGTGAGAACCCATGCCACAGGCGAACTGGCACAAATTTCCCCTAAAGCCTTTGGTACACTCCCTCTTTCTGGAGTCAGAGCCAGTTGCACTACCAGAACAGACTTCACATCCATGTGCAATAACAGCAGCCTTCAGTCTCTCTGGCAACCACTTCTTGCCAAGAAAAGCAATGATTTATGCAACTACTGTCATCTATGGAGCATATAAGCTTATCTCCTAATACCAGAGCCTCTCTCTGGGCTTGTGGGCATTGGAGCTGTGAGATGCTTGCTCTGCTATCACTGCAGAACAGTGCTGCTCCGTACACCCAGCTGGAAACAGAATAATCAGCCCTAAATTCCCCAGAGTCACCTTTCGTCACTGTTGCGGAGCTTTGGTTGGCACGTACCCATGGCTACTGTAACTCCTGCCGCCTCTGGACGTGGGGAGCCTAGGGAGAAGCTTTTACCACTTGGACACCAAATGAAAACATGTTAACGGCACAGCTTATGTTAGTGTCGAAGAAGTCTTTCTGTCCAGGCTTCCTCTTCTACAGGTGGGAGGAGTCAGGCCATTCTGAAATAGCTCAACACAAAGGGTTGTGTTCCCGTGAAGTCCGGGAAAGTGGTAGGATTGCACAAGAGAGTTGTCAAGGTTGCTGCCTGTAATAAGGGACAGGGTGAATCATAGAGTGACTGTCACGGGCAAATACAAGTTTCTTCCCAGCTTTCTGAGAAAGCCTCACTGTTCTGTGTGAAAAACGCACGGTTTCTGCACCCGAATACAACGGGGAAAAAAAGCATGCCCTGGAGCAGGTACTAGAAGTTAGGACTTCCCACTCCCTACAGAGGCACTACTGTTTGCACAACCACCCTTCACTCGCGCTTCAGCCCTTTGTGCCTCCACAGCTTTGCAGTTGGTTTTTAAGGGATGTCCATACTTCAAAATCAGAGTGGACAGTGCCCTCTAGCCTAAGGAGGCGGCCAGAGCAGTCTGCGGGAACGGAAAACAGCCTCTGGAGCACCCCTGCCCATTGCGCCCCAGCTCTTCCACTTCCCAATCAAGCCTTTAAAGCCTGTACATACATTTATGATGGCATTTGCTGTTTCTCCCTTGTGACTACAGAGAAACAAATTTCCCCGGTGTTTAAACGCAAGAGAAGGTTTCAGGGCCACAAATGCCAATTGAGTGAGTAGAACTTGAGTAGAACTGTTGAGTAGGTAGGGCAAGATGTAACACAAAAGACTGATGTTAATGCCATCATCTCCAGAGCCAGAAGAGACTACCTCTAAATGTGACTTCACGCAGTGTGTATATTCTACATCTTACAGGCTGAAACTTTCAGAGTCTTCCTTGACATCAGTTTTGCTAACTACAGGCAGCAGAGGCAAAACTGCATGTAAGGCCAGGGGTCTGGAACAAGGCATGGTGGAATTGCTGCCTCTTGGTACACAAATGTTGAAAGACAACAAAACTTCATCTTACAGAGCTGTTTAGAGGAAAGCAAAACTGAGAAAACAAATGAAACAACAGGAATTTCCTTTTGGCTAGAACAAGTGCTCTGTGCTCAGCAGGTTGCTCCCTGTGAGCCTTTTCCCCTGTTCACTAGATGCCTATGTGAATTTTTTATTATATATCTTAGGTTCAGCACAGAGTGTGTCAGGTCCTTGACTTTTAAGTTTGCAATTTTCATTAAAGTGAAGGAGAGCTAGTAGCCCATCCGAGTATGAGGAACATCAAAATGCCAAGTGCGGCAACGCCCATAACTCATGCATGTTCAGCCCCAGGCTGCATTTCACAGCAGCCCCATGCATTAACAGGGAACAGGTACAGGCTGAAGAGGCACTCAGCACTTAGAGATTGCAACAGCCAGCATGCCAAAACCAAACACTCTTACTGGGGCTTCAATGAACTACCTCTAATTTTGAAGTTAGGAGCCTAATAAAAGCTTCTGGCATGTATATTCTCCTGAAAGTCAGGTACTCCTCCCAGGCAAGTTAGTTTCCCTGTTCCAGTGGGCATCCAAATGAGTTGGTTATGGAGTTTTGCGGAGGCTGAGCACTGCTGTCATGCTCAGACATGGGCTCCCAAAGAGCAGAGTCCAGATGATCTTCACAACTAGGGACACAGCTCACCTCCCTCAACTGTCATTATGATGCTTCAGACGATGGACAGAAGGCAAGTTCCCTTTGTTCCTCAGGTTCCTATTGTCAGTTCATCCTGGCTATTGCAAGTGTGCTGGGTCCCTGGCTATGCCTGAAATACTCCAATCTAATGGCTAAGGCACAAAGCTCAAGCTTGAACTCAGCACCTCCACTAGAGTAAGGGCAGTCTAGAGCACAGGACTGTGGTTTGACACATGGCAGGAGTGTTCCTTCAGCTTCTGCCCTTGGATATTAATTCCAGCCCTATAGCCCTTTAACCTTTGCCCTTGGCTGTTTATTCCTGTTTATTCCTACCTCCTACTAGCCTTCCAGAGGCTTCATGTTTGTACTCAGTGTAACTCACAGCCGGGAATCTATTCAGCTAAAATACAACTTGAAGGGAGGTTAATAAAAAAAAAGGAAAAAAGAAAACAGAAAAAAAGAAAAAAGAAAAAAAACACACAAACAAAAAACGTAATTGTTTCCTCGATCTGTGTTACTGTGTGGATGTATGCAAACCATTATGCTAACACAATGCAGGATCACAGAATAAGAGACATACGATGGATGCTGAAGTTCATACTGGTGGCAGAAAAAGCACCTGTCAAACCCTAATCTAGGCCAATACATGCATTAACTTAGCCTGTGCCTCATGCACTCACAGCATCTGTCTGAAGAATGTGCTTTGCAGACTCTCAGGTGAGCTGTGTTTCAGACCAGGGAAGAAAGAACAGACACAAGTGTGAATGTGAATCCATTTTAGCTCAGTGGTGACAAATGTTCTGTGACACCTGGTTGGTTGTTCTCTGCATCTCATGTGACCCCAGTAGGGAATGAAACTGCCTAGACATCCAGCTTGGCCAAGAATGAGAACAAGACAAAGCATGCTCAGCCACACAATTTTCAGCATGCACATACATTTCTGGTCTCTCCACTGCTGTCCACAAGTGTTCTAAAAAGTGTTTTGCAGAAAATTGTTCTCTGCCTGAAGAAGCTTAGCCTTGCAGCACTGATGCCACAAAAAATCAGGCCCTGTGCAGGCAGCTCCTTTGGCTTTCCCAGGTTGTGCAGAGGCAAATTAAAATTGCCATTAGTCTTCAAACTACTGAAAACAAAAGTGCTTGTTACACCAGAAGGGAGGATGTAAGGATGTACACAGATAAGTAATTAAGTTATACACAGATAAGTAATTAAGTTAATACTAGGTTAGAATTGTATGTCATTATAGAGTTATTTTTGTACAATAATAAAAACAAAGCTGAGAACAAAAATAGGTCCGCCTTGATGGAAACTCCTAGAACAGATACAGAATTTGCCACAATAATTAACCTCATGCAACCAATTGTCTGCTTTTATGAAAATTTCTTTCAACCTGACTTCCAAACATTCTGGAATTATCTGCTTTACTAAAGTTAGTATTTCTGCTCATGTTCAAATGCAGACCTTTTATTAGCCTACAAGAGAACTGTGGTTAACAAGGGTAAATGAAACACAAACAAAAAAAATAGTATATCTTAAGTCAGGCCCAGAAAGGACAAAGTTGCTTCTAATAACTGCATTTCACCATCATATCCTCCAAGGCCAAACTTGGAGGCATCTTATTTCCATATTGTTTAATACTGTAACATCCCAAGCTCTGATGCACTGTGTCAAGAAGTATTGAAACACACATCTGAAAAATGACATGGAAAGACTGACAGGAAGAATGCTATGAACCATGTGAATACCGAATTTCCTGTTCTCCTGAAAAGCATTCATTACATTTCTCTACCTCCTCTCCAGATGAGCTGTCTTTGTCTCGCAACTTCTATGCTGATGCATAGACATTTGATTCCAAGCAGTGAGTGGGCTAACAGCTCAGTCCAAGGATAGTGCTGGAGAAGTCGTATTTCCTTCCCTGGATACAGTTCAGTGTGGGGAGAGGGTGTTGCTGCCTGGAAGCTTTGTGCAAGGAGAATTTTGAAAATTCTAGCAACTTACTTGGGATTCACTGAAACTGGCAGCTCAGCATGAGTTACATGAATTCTGGTTGAATGATTCTTGTTGATGTGGAGATCAGCTCTGGAGTGCATCTAAAGTTCATAACAGCTTAGAGTTCTTCAAATTCATCCAACATTCATCAGACATGTTCAGGGTATGGACTGATGCACAGAAAATCTGAAGCAACAACTTACTAAGCCTTGTACTACAGAGGGCATTTCTCGGTGAGATCTCTTAGAAATAGATAAAGCATGGCAATATCTAGCTGACAAATGGGTGATCAGAAAAGTGTCACTGACGGGAAGGACGCTGCACTGGAAATAGAGCCAACTCAGCAGTGACAAAGGGTTGTGAATAAGGACCATAGTTGAAAGTTGCACAGAACACGACAGGATGTTTGAATGTGATATGTTGCTGTCTGGGAGCCAGTGAAGGGCCTTGTAAAAGTACAAGAGTATGAATGTCTGAGATGTTCTTGGTATCTTTTATTTTCAGATTTCCATGCTTCTCTGGCTATCACAAATCTAAGTTGCTTCTGACTCCCATAAATCCTCTTTTTTCTTATGTAATTAGGCCCTTCCACTACTGTACAAAGTATGCCTCTTCAATTTCATATCTATAAATCACACTTAGTTCTAGGACTCATTCCACCAACTCTTCCACAATCAGCAAGATTGTTACCATTTGTTGGTCTTTCTTCAAAAATGTATATTTAGCTTTATTCCTTTCCAAGAACTATTCTGTGTCCTATTTCACTGTCTCAACAACTGACCTCTCATGCTACTGTATTAGACTTAGCAATATGATTCATCCAATGTGATGATTAAGCATGTGCTGTACTTTACACTGCCAGTATAACCACCTGCAGGATGGCACAAGTGCTTAGATTGAAAAGCAGGCCTGCAGCTGTTAATTGGTTATAGCATGCAGATTGTTACAGCAGGGGAACTTCAGCGCCAAGACCCTTCTCAGGCACCAGTTCACTGCAGCCCCGCTAGACATGTTTAACTGAGGTATTAAGACTTAGCTGAATGAAAGACAAATGGAAATGCCTGCTTGTGGGAGCATCACAAGCCACACCAGAGCAAGGGTGGAACGAATGAGCATTACTGGACACAATGGCCATGAACAACTGTCTTCAAATCAAGGAATGGTGAAGAGTGTGCTGGTTACATCAAGATCACAAGATAAGACCAAAAGGTTGGTTCCATTAGCATAAGGAACTCGTCACCCCCAAAACTGTGCTCTGATAATATGGGCTCAGATAACATCTTCTCAACAGGAAGGCAGACAGTAGCCATAAAGACGTGAAAATGAGGAAATAAGGTGATGAACAGAAACTTTTCCAAAGCTTCTGTAGAGTAAGGCAAGAAGGGGTCTGAGGCAAGATCATTGAACAGCTGCTTGATTCAGGAAGATATAAAAGACCTGTTCAAAAGAATTGTTTGGAGTTGCCAGTGAAGATGGAACCAAGGTACTCAGTGAAGACTCAACAGTTGGTACCCTCGTCCTCTGTCCTACACACAAATCCCCCAGTTAGACACAAAGATCTTGGCATTTGGCAATGTGTGGCAATGTAATCCATCTCCTATCACCTCTGTAATGCATGGGAGAAGCTTTACTTTCACTGCCAACCATAAGGGTCCTATTACTGGCAGTGAATCCAGTATTTCAACACCATGTATTTCCCAGGCATCTGAGGTAGATTTTTTTCCCAATGAAAGGAATGTGAGCGCATTAAATTTAATTGGTTTTGGCAAGTAGTGTTTTTCTTCCCATTTCTTTTTAAATTCATGGCACTATCAAAGTTAGTGCAGGTCAGTAGACCAAAGTCCTTCATTGCTTCTCCCTGCAAACACAAAAACCACAACGGGCTACATGGTTTTCCTGCAGACAGGAGAGACCAAGGAATTTTTTGAAGCCCTTTAGCAATATATTGCCAACATGTCCCTGGGTTTACAGGCATAGGTCTTTAATGATGAAGAAAATTCTCTGTATTTGAAAATTATTCATTACCAAGAGTTTATTTCTCTGGAGTCAGTGTCCTCATTTCCAAGAAAAGCTCTGTGTCAGCTTGACAACAAAAGATGCTTCCACTGAGATTTCGTAGGAAAGAACTGTTGCTTTGAAAGTGCACAAAAATACATGCACTATCCCCAGAACTCGAGGTTATTCTTGGCATGAGCAGAGGTTACTCCTGGGTTTATCACAGCCAATCTGAGTTTTGTTATTGGCCTTCCTGAACACATTCAGTCAGACCCAAATTTGCTTTGTTGATTGTATTATATAATTTTGTTTTAAAGAAAACAGGAACAGATAGCCCATAAAAACAACCATTGGCAGACCTTTGCTGGCAATATTATATATTTTCAATTTCTGGCTTTTGTAAACACTGGTAGAAGTACTACCTTTCAAACTTCTGGTTAAACTGTATGGTTTGTAAAATGTGCACACAACTTCTCAGCAAAGGAAGTTCTTTAATATTCCTTATTGGCTGGAGGAAAGTGGGTGCCAAATACAACTGTGAAATGGGAAACAATGCACAAAGGAAAAGTTCCAGAACATCAACACATCCGTTCCTTTTCTCTGCCATAAATAACCAACACACCCTTAAACACAAGACTAAATGGCTCCAGGAAACTCTCATTAATGAAAATGTCCTAGCTGGACTTCTCACTTTCATTTGGAATTACATGCCTCAAGAACTTTTTTTTAGACAGTAGATCTGTTGTTCTCTAAGTAATACTAAGTCCTGAGATAGACTAAGATAAACTGGTTAGCCTACTTTCCATAGAGACTTAAACCTCTCCCTCTCAATGTCCAAAATATTAGCGTTGAACGGCACAGCCCTGCTGCTGTTGACATCAATGACAAGACCCTACACTGACTATATAAAGGCACAGTTGTGCTTTCCAGCATCTGTCCTTCAGTTTTCCGGAAAACGCAGATAAGGCAGGAAACAAAATAAATAGCCTTCATGTATGTACTCTATGCAGATAAATTTCCTCATAAAATATAGCAGCTATGATATTTTACAGAGAAGACGTCATGATGAGATTGGATGCATGCATAGCATATTTATTGCAGATCAGAAGCAGCAGGGTAATTAGGCCACTCATTTATCTCGGAGATGTTTATATTAAAATTAACATATTTCACTGTATAAAAAAGGAGATAACTGATACAAACCATCTGTAGTCTTATCATCTTGAAACTTGTGCTATACAGACTTGTCATAAATTGTATCAGACCTAGAAATTTCTGCCTCTTAACTTCCAACTGAGTCACTGAAAACTGACTCATTATTATAATATCAAAACATTAAAACAACTACCCCTACCTCTGTTTTGTCCTGGAAGCCTCTTCTAATTTCACAATCATACTTTTCTGCTTAAAAAAACCTCAAACACACTCTCCTGTATGAAATGTCTGTGAATTATAGGGAAGCTACCTGGCTAATTAAAAAGAGAAAATAGTAAAAATTACTATTGCTTGGTTTTGTGATCTAGAAAATTTGCCAAATCTTCTGCCACTACTGATGGTACCATGTACATGGTACAGGGCCTTCTGACATGCGAGATGTGTGTGAGCCTCCACTAAAGCTGAAACAGCATGAGCTGCAGAAAAGGAAGGTGGCACAATTTCATTTAACATTTTCAATGCTTTCTAAAGACACTTCTTGTGTCATTTTCATGGATGAAAACCTGCATTTGTGTGTGTCATCCATGGCACAACTGCATGCTTCATCCTCATGAAACTTAGATGCAGACTCTAGAGAGGGCACCAGGCTCCAGTTGATGAGATCTGGAAACAAAGACAGAGGCAGTCCGCCCTTGAACGGGTGTGTACAATGAAATGTCCACCTTCTCCTCAAACCTTGTGGTGTCATGGGTATTCCCAGTTTCATTGTGATTTGGCTGTTTTTGCATGAAAGAAAGTAGAAGGGCTTTTGGGCTAGAATAGGAACAAAATGGGAGAATGTTCTTAGGCAGCTGACATATCAAACTTCTTTAGTGCCTGCAGTGAAGTCTCTACCACAGAATTAGCCATCCAGCAGCTTTTCCAGTGAGGAGAGATTTGGTACTGTGAAAGGATGACTGATGTGCTGTGCATCTGGTTAAACCTACTAAATAAAAGATCCCTAATAAGAGTCTTGTCTTAATGTCTGTCCATCCTTGGAGTTGTGAGCGTTTCACTGTGCATCAATGTTCGGCTTGGGATTCACAGCCCACCGCTTCTCTTCAAGTTTAAAATAATCCAGGAATGAAAGGTGTATAGGGAGACTCAGTCCTTCCTCTTGAGATGACACAGGCCAAGACACAGACAAGTGTCTTAGGCCTGCAGTCAAGCGCGTTCTTGAGCTAGAACAGATCTGAAGCCACGCATCTTCATGCATGACTGAACCACAAGGTTCACATGCATCTTGCTGGTCTACTGAAGCTCTTGTTCTGTTTGCACAAGTAAAAATGCTGGAAAGGAGATATAACAGTGGAAGATTTCTTCTCTACAGAACGGCCTGTGTTCACTTAGACCATGCAGGCAATGCGCAGGATGGCAGGAAAGTCTGGATTTGGGGACCTGAACTCATCTGCTTAGCCATCATGTGACACAAGTCTGGCCCAGGAATTCCATGCAAGTATTTGCAGTTCTGTGTCATCTAGGTTCTGAGACAAACAAACAATCTACAGCAACTTGGAAAACTGCACTAGGAAAATATAGGCAGAAAAACGCAAGGAAAATCCAGCATTTACTTTTTCTCCTCATTCTCCTGTGGTTGACTGGGGTACAACAGAGGAGCCACAGGCTTGCCAACTCTTCTGATTTTATGGGTCTCGTGGCATATTTTTTTTTAATTGCCCGACTCTTGAGACTGTGGGATTGTGAGGATTTCAAGTTTAATTTAAAAGAGAGGCTGACATGCAACAGTTGTGGCTTCAAAGAAATGTTGGAGGTCAAGTCTCAGACCTCAAAAACTAGTGGCAAATACAAAGATAACATGAATCAAGAATCGCCTGGGTCTGTAGGGCCAGGCCCATCGCGTCCAACCCTGGAGGTCTGGCAGCGCTGGAAGTATTCAAGGTACATTTTAAAAAGGATATTTGACCGTGTCACGGAGAAAACCTGAAAGGCGCAGATGAGATCCGCGCCTTCACCCTCCCCGCAGCAGACTAGCCACAGCCCGCTGGGGACCAGCAACACCGCCGGCGCTGCAGTGTCCCCGGCAGCTCGGCCCCCACCACACGGCCACGGCCGCTGTCAGCCCGCAGCCCCGGGCAGCTTCGGCCCCGCAGCACCCGGGCTGCGGCAGCGGGGCCGAACCGGGCCGTGCCGGACGGCGGGAGGCGGTGGTGCCCGGGGCAG
>VWPU01020840.1:0-17449 GCA_013398955.1 Callaeas wilsoni
GGAGAAGGAGAAGGAGAAGGGAATATTCATGACTGGAGTTGTACATGAAACTGTGACTTGATGCAACTGGAATATAAGCAGTTCCCCCTGCAAGACTGAGAGGGTTCGGGGAGCACTAATAGGGAAGAAGCACAACTTTTCTCTCATTTAATTAATCTTTTGAAAGCACAAACCTGAACTAATGTTGGAACTAAGTCTTGCTGTGCTTTTATGTAATGAACTTCTCTGACAATAATTTATGGCATGTTTCAAAGCAGTTTTGATGTCTTTTTGTTTGGATACCATTTATGCTTAATGAAAAATAATAAAGAAAATATAATAAGTTTGGGGGTTTTTTATTTAATTAACACAATTTTAGCCCCCATATTCACGTCTAATACACAAAGTGAACATAGGTAATGTGAAATTTAGGGAATTGAACTCCATTGATTCCAGGTGGTTTTTGGTTTTTTGAGAATGAGTGAACAGAAGTAACACAATTATGAAAATCATATAGTACAAAGCATTTAATTATTTAAAAAAAAAATTTTTACAAATCACGTTTTAGCACTTTAATATTATTGTCCAATAAATCCAATAAATCTATTAATCTATATCCAATTAATCTAAAATTAATAAATCCAAACAGGATTATTCTGTGTTCATTGAGAGGAGGATACTAATGGTGATTCTTTACGGGTCTAAAATAAATAACTTTCAGGCAACCTTTAAGTTATTGAAAGTGTAGAGAAGAAAAGATTAGATTTAAGAAAAGAAGCTTTTTTCCTTGAAGGAGATTTTCTGCCCTTAAGTGAGGAAATTGCACTGAATAGCACTGAGTTGTTATAAAAGAGACCTTTCTGTACATCCAGCAGGACAGATAGAAACGTAAGGCTTTAGGGCAGTATGAAAGCAACTAAATGATCGAAATTTTTCTTATAAGTTACTGAAGAAAAAAAAAAAAGCTGAGAATTATGTCTCAAAATAGAATTCTGCTTTTTCTTGCTATATGACATTATTTTACAGCTTTCCCTCTTTCTAAAATTAACTGAGTGCTTTTCTACAATTTTTTCACGTATATATATATTGTTTTATAAATTTAATATTTGAGTATGTATTTATCTTTATGGATATTGATTTATAAATGTGAAACTGTGTGTGGATATAAAAATAAAAATGTGTTCTTTGTGAGTGTGGAAATGTGCATGTCTATACACACGGACAGATATGTGCTTTTGGGTTTTTTTAAGTTTCATACAAATATGCCAAAAACGTAGGCTTGTATAAAACTTTAAAAAAAATATTGCTTTGTCTATTTCGATCTTCCTGGCATATGTTCCTGTCGTCTGCCTGCATTGCCACTTACAAACTCTAAGACAGAGAGACAGATTCTTAAAAAAAACCCACAAAAAAACCTCAACAACAACAAAAAAAACCTAGGACATCTCATTTATTTTGGTTTAATTCTTTCATTTAAAAAAATCGTTAAAAATGACATTGTCCTCTAATTTTTGCTCTATGCAGCAGCTGCTATTGTCAATCTGTTGTCTTTGTTACAGTATCTTTGTGAGAGAGACACTAAAATCCCCATGTTTGGGGATTTTGTTTGTTTATTTGTTTTTAAATATGACGGCTTTCTTTTAGTTTAAGACAGACTTTAATGGAAACAATATCCCTTTTTAACCCTTTTTTCTCTTTTAAAAGTTCCACTCCTGAAGAAGAACAGACCCAGATCCTCAGCTGGAGAAACTGAAACAGCTTCATGTAATTTACCCCTATTAAAGCTGTGGGGTGTGGAAATCATGCCGACAGTCTCTGTATGGATCATATAGAATGGTGCTCTAAAAGAGCAAATGTTAGAATGGCAGTCAACATATAAACAATACCTGATCTACTTTTTTCTTCAGTTTAGGCCTCTATGCATGTCTTTTTGCAATGACGGCTATGCTTCCAACACACAGAGAAAATTCTGGTTTTTAATTATTTTTTTTAATCTCTTTTCCAAGGTAGAGGGTAGAAATTGAGAAAGGAAGATTATCCAGCTAAACTGGAAATCACAGGACTCTGAAAAGATCCCATTTTGTGTGTTCATGCACCTGAGTTTTGTGAACAATACAGCAGCAGCGGATATTGAAGATCAAAATTCCATGACGTGAATATTTATTGGTGATAATTCTGTCTAATTTTTCTGACTATGAACATAACTGAGTATCCGATTTTCAGATGTCAAATATTTAATGGGGATTTTTGTGTTCGTCTGAGCACTGGTGCACAAGGTAGCACATTTTAGGGCTTCTACATTTGTGTGAACCACATCTCAATTTTACATCTTCAAATTGCAAAAAAAAGGGCTGTACTTCTATGTGGGAAACAGAATTTTTGTATCTCCTTACATGCTGGTCTAGATGAATCCACCACAAATATGAAAAATTTGAAATTTTAATGTGGATGTGTAGTTTCTCACCTGAGATTTGAAAGGTCCCAAGAAGAATTTTCTCTTTGCATTGTAAATATACAAGTCCAAGGACAGCAACATTCAGTCCCACTAACTAGAACTAAAATTAAATGAGATGACTAATGTATTTCAGTTTGATTATTTCAACACTTTCCTCAGCCTGTATTCTGTAATTGATCTATGTTCCATTTCATGATAAAAAGTGCATAGTTCCAAGAAATCTGTATAAAAAACCTTACAAACAACAAAGCACAAAAAATACTTTCTGAAAACACATCAGTTGCTGAAAATGGTTCTCTACGTGATCCCACAACCACTTTGTACTGACATGATTGGGTGGGAATACAAAAATAGTAAGAAGGATGGAAGCGGAAATTGAACTTTGCGAGCATTTAATTTCTTAATATACAAATTTTGAGTCTTAGGACATGCCCTTTCATTGGCTGAAACTTTTCAGACTTCCTTTTTTATAACACCTAGATTTCCTTTAACTGGAAAACAAGAGAGCTAATAAGTTCATTTTATAAATTAAGGCAAAACTGATTTTTCATTGGTGCAATTTAAAATAAGTTTTTCTATACGAAATACAAGTCCATTTCAAAATGTGTCCTTCATGAGATCCATCTGAAGTTTCTCCTAGAAGCTATGAAATCTGCTTACAGTGTTTTCTGAAGCACAAAGTTCTGAAGATCAGTTTCCTCCTCTTTGTAGGAAAGAGAGATTTTTAACTGATTTACATAAGTTAATTTTCACTCCCAAATATGAGGTTAATTTCACCCTGGACATGAATTTATAAGTTAAAATCTCTCTGTACCCACAGTGATAGAAGCTAAGAACACTGTAATAAGCCAAACACATCTCTGCATGTGTTATCTGTGTATGGATATACATGCTTATATCATATTTAACAAGATTGCTGAATGAGAAATCTATGTATCCCTTTATTTTTGATGTCTTGGGTCTCAATAAAAAGCTAATCGTATCCATTATGTATATAGCAAATCAACTCCTATTTACAAGAACACATATATATTAATCATGTTGCATGATAGAGTGATTTCCAAGAATATAATCTTTTTATATATATAATCTGTAATGGGTAGCTCAGTTTACAGCTGATGTTTAATTAGGAGCTTGCAGTTGCAATAAACTTTTTTTTTTATTGCACTCAGCCAAGGTACAGTATAATGAAATGTAAGTGACCCAAACTAAATGGAAGCAGTGAAGTAGATAATGTGGCAATATATCAAGTAAAATACACTGATTCTGCAGTCAGTTCATGCCCTAATGGCAGAAAAAGGGTTTGAAAGCCACTTTAACCATAAGTAGTGTGTTTATGTATTATTCACAGTAGCAAATAATTGCAAAATGTCAACATTTCATTTTCCTCTTAAGAATTTCTTTTGATTAGTGACCTAATTAACCATTAAAAAGGAAAAAATAAGTATGTATTTTTTATTTTTAAACCGTGAATATGAGAAGCAGAAGTGTTGCTTACTAGAAAGTAATTTATGATCTCCAAATGTCAGAGTCAACATTAGTAGTCTTTAAGTGATCAGAAATAAAATAAATAAAACAGTCCACTGTCTTTATAGAGTGTTATTCTGCATTATGTATGTATGTGTTTATTATTGTACGTGACATTTCATATTAACATGAGATAAGAAATGCAAATATTTCAACGATTGTCTAATTTATTTTCTTTCTTTTTTCATTTCTTTTTTATTTCTTTCTTTTTTTTGTCTACATTTCTCAGAAATTCTGCAAACTGCATGGAAGAAGTAGTGGGGAAAAAGCAGCCATAATCTGCCTATACCAGTGTCACACTTTCTCAGCTATCACAGGCCCCATTGCCCAGATTCCCAAGTCCTATTTCACACTACTGTTACAATATACACAACGAACCAAGGCTGGATTTAGGACCTAGTTCTTTCACCAAATGATAAATGGGGACAAAGAATTACAGATGTTCGCTAGTTTCTTTAATATGATTATCAGCTACCTGCAGGTGGCTCTCCTTAATTTAACATGTTAGTAGACATTTTTATTATTGTCATTATTCTTTCTGTGTTTGTGTAGCAGTCCCTGAGAGGGTATGCTTTGGACTATGACTGCCCTGTTCTAGACTCCATGCAAATACAGAACCCCCAAAGATATTCCCTGCTGTGGAGCATCCACAAAATGAGAACAAACTCACTAAGCAAGGGAAATGACAGAGAGATTAGAGAGTTTATCTGGGAAATATATCTGTACCTAGCTGCTGAACATGATGCCCTCATATATAAACCCTCACAGTCACTTCTCAGAGGTGTTTAAATTTCTTAAGAATTAATGAAAATGATTAACGACCAAGACTCGGTCTCTGAGTGTGAGCAGAATTATACTAAGTGTGAACAGCTCTGCATTCAGACTTGTGAAGATTCCCACTTCTCACCATGTATGCCTGTTCTGAAAGAAAATCTTGTAGCACAACTATTAGCATACACCTTCCACAATGCACTGCTGACAGATAACATGTTCTTATTAGATAATTTCCTGGCGTATATGGTCCTGAGAGGCAGATCTCTGTTCTGTTAAACTACAGAGAATTATTTCATCCTGATGCTCCATTTTTCCTGAGTGAGTACTACTTTTTTGTTACTCAGCTTTTAGGTTGCTGTGTAAGTGATGTTTTAAAAACTGTAGTATAAGCAGAATATCCAAAACAGACCGGGTGGAAAAAAATATTTAAAGAGTTAATGCTTAGCCCATGACATACTGGTGAACTCAACTGAGTCTCTGATCAATTTTATCACTTTGAACTATCCCATTATTTTGTACACATTTCTTTGCTCAGCCATAATGAAATTATCTGGCTATCCAATTCAAGCTGGAACTTCCACTGAATTCAATAGGTTTTATATCAAGAATCAGTCTTGTTCAACATCACTTAAGAAGTCCATGGATCAACCAAAACCTGAAATATTTTCTCCTGGTGATTTCTTTCAGCGCTAGAGATGAAAATCCAGACACGTGTTTATTCATGATTTAGTTCATATGAATCCACCGTTTGTGGGTTGTGGTCTTTTAAGAAGTTTACACTTGAGATTTCTGGTAGGGTTCACCATATGCCAGATACGGAGTAAAAATAGCATCCCTTCTGCCATTATGAAAACGTTGTGTGGAGAAGCCAGTGCACTCTGGGCTTGTCCGTGCACATAAAATAAAATATAAATGACTTTCAGTCCAGAAACATAAAATAAACACGATTTCATCTTACCATATTTAGCTTTTGATTAAAACATAAAACCAGAGAAAAAATAGCTAACCAAACCTCTAAAAGTGAACTTACTGGTTTGTCATGTCCCCATAATAAAGGAGTGACAGAGACCCAGAAAAATAAAATGAGTTTATTAAAAACTAACTTAAAAACATTTTCACTTTATTCTTATTGACTTCTGGAGAGTTCAAAATAACCATTCACAGCCCCTGCTCTGAACCATAGTTAAAACAAATATGCATATCTGTGCTGGGTCTGGCTGGGATAGAGTTCATTTTCTTTCTATTCATTTCACGGCTGAGCACTTGCCCACCCATGGGAAGTAGTGGATGAATTCCTTGTTTTGCTTTGCTTATGTGTGCTGCTTTTTTTTACCTGTTACTGTCTTTATTTCAACCCACAAAATATTCCTCACTTTCTGTATTCCAATTCTCTCCCCCAAGCCCACCACAAGGGGAGTGAGAGCAGCTGCATGGGACTGCCTTGTCACCCGGGGTTAAATCACAGCAACATCCATCCGAATTTTGTGACTGAGGCTTTATTTGTTACAGCATGTTGCTGCACCGACTGACCATTAGTGAAATGAGCACATTTCTGAGGAGGCAAAGAAGAGCAGTTTAAACCTTATTCCTCGGGTCTATGTTGATGCATAAACCTTGTTTTTGCAGCAGTATGTGAAGGAGTAAATGGTGATTTACTGTGACTCATTTAATAAAACAAACCGAGCTAACTTGAACATGTGTTTGCATACACAGCTATTAGAGAATAGATCATCTAAACATAGTTTATAGATGTTTCTACAAAAAAAATCTTGGATTGTAAGACAACTTTAAATGTTTCAACTGTTTTTTCTTCCTCTAGGGCAAATGGGATAGAATCAGTTTAAAATAATCTTATCTAAATTATGCAAATATCATCAGTAGCTTCTATATAAAATAAATATTTAATGACATAACTTTGCAATATGGGAAGGAGCTTAGGTCACTTAGTTCCTTAGTTTAGGTCAATGAATTCCTATTCAAATAGTGTACATGTTATTATTAAGTGTCCAGTCCACATATAAGAATTTCTTAATGTTTTTAGGTAAGTTTTCTTTCCTGCAGTGCATCAGGGAAAAAAGAGAAATTCTTAATGAAAGAATCATAGAATCGTTTATGTTGGAAAAGCCCTTTAAGATCATCAAGACCCAACATAAAGCTAATGCTGCCAAGCCCACCACCAAAGCACCATGTCTGCACATTTCAGGTACTTCCAGGACTGTCATTGCACCACTCTCCTGGGCAGCCTGTTCCACTGTTAAATAAACCTATTGGTGGGAAAAAGGAAAAAAAAAAAAAAAAAAAAAAATCCCTAAAATCCAATCTAAACATTCCCCGGTACAACTTGAGGCTATCTCCAGTCATTCTATCACTTGCTATTTGGAAGAAGAGTCTGAATCCCATCTTGCTGCAACCTCCTTTCAGGGTGTCGTAGAGAGCAAGAAGGTCCCCCCTGAGCCTCCTTTGCTCCAGGCTGAGCCCCCCCAGCTCCCAAAGCTCCTCCTCATCAGACTTGTGCTCCAGACCCTGCACCAGCTTTGTTACTCTTCTTTGTAAACACCCCCAACATATTAAGTAGCAGATATTGATGCAGGGAATATGAAGTATAAAGAGACAAACAACTTCATGTCTAAAGATAAGAAAAGTCCAATGCCATGTAAAACTTCTTTTAAAACACCTACACACACCAACATCTACCTCTGTATTTGGTATCCTAAAAATATTTTCCCTTTCCTGTGCCGTAATGCAGTGTCTCCTGAGTTTTAGGAATGTTTATAAGCCTAAAGGATCTCGGAAACTGAGTCACTGAAATGGTTTGCCCTGAAATACCTGGGGAGGGGGGGAAAAAAGGAAAAATATATGTGCCTGATGTATGGTTGGTATCTGCAAAGCAATGACAGCTGTTTATTCATTTTCATGAAACATTTTGTCCTGCTCCAGCTCAGGCTTCCCACAGGGTCACAGCCTCCACTTTGCATCCCCTTGATCCAGTGTGGGGAACTCCAGGGGCTGCAAGTGAATCTCTGTTCTCCTCTGGATCTCCATGTGCTGCGGGGGCACAGTTGTTCTGCAGATTCTTTTTCTTCCCATTTTTTCCCCCTTCTTTTTTTCACTCCACAGGTGCTTCCAGCATGGTGATGGGCTTGGCCTTGCCCATGTCAGGTTTGTCTTGGAGCTGACTGGCATTGGGTCCAGCAGACGTGGGGGAACATTCTTGTAGCTCCTCACATAAATCACCTATGTAGTCCCACGGTGCTCCCTAAACCTTGACACACAAACCTAATACAGGCATGCATATATGAAAAAAAGCTTAAGATATAATCCGGATATAGGATACTGTAAGGATATAACCCAGATCAACAGAGGGCACAGCCAGCTCTCAGGGAGTGGATCTAGGGCAGCAAAGAGCTCTCAAATGAGTGTGTGAATTGCTCCCTATTTGAAATGCAAAGTTCAAGCTTGTCTCCCTCCTTACTGAAACAAAAAAAAACTTGTTCTGTGTATGTCAGGCATGAACAAACACAGCAGTTTGGGGAGAGTCCCAGGAAAAAGTAAGGGCAGAAAGACTTGTTGCTACCTTAGTTTGGAAAGGAAAAATTGGGAGAAGGGTAATAGGAAATAATGTCTTAAAATGAAGAATGATTAGGATTATACTGTGATGTTCAGAGTGGCAAAAGAGAAGAAAACAGCAGTTTTAAGTATATTTTTTATTGAAGTACAGCATTAAAAAGAAACCAGAATGTTTCGTGCAGGCTTCCTTATTTTTAGAAAACTTTTTGCTGGAAAAGTCTATGAAGTTCAAGCCAGCTAGTTACATCTGATGAGAGAAAGCGAGAAAATGAGAAAGAGAAAGTAAGGGTGATGAAACCTGAAAATAATTCCGAGATTTTTATTTTTTATTTAAAAAACCCAGAAACCTCAGAAATTTGTGGCAAATAAGCACTTTTGTCCATTCCATAGCCTTAACTCACTTTGAGAAGCAAAGATGTCTCTCTCTTTATATAAAAATTAAATCTTTCCCCCTCCCCCCTTTGTATATTTATTTTAAATAATTCACTGATGGGATGTTCAAGAGGGTCTCTGAAGGTAAATCAGGCTTCTCTTCAGATCTCTCATAGATTCATAGATCTAATGACCAGAGAAGACCATTCTGATCTTTGAGTCTGACCTCATGTAAAACATTGTCATAGGTTTTCGTTGAATCAATTACTGATGCAAATCCAGCAGCTTTGCTTGAATGAGATGATTATCTTCAGAAACAAAACAAAAATCAGTTTTAAATACAACTCTAAAAATATGTAGAGATTTTATTTTTTTAAGACAGCTTTTTCTCAACACATTTTTTTATTCTAATAAAAATAAACGTCTTCTTCATGTATAAATATTCAACGTGTTTCAACTGTGCAGTGCTGAGATGGCTAATTCATCTCACCCAAGACTTTTGAAATGTATGGAGCAACACAAAAGACATCATTAGTAAAAGAACCATAAGTGGTTACTTCTCTAAAGCTCAGCTTCTTTGCAGTTCTGTTACACGGGGAGATGCCTGTAGAGAACAAAGCTTTCCAAAATTTCTCTGTAACACTTTTAAGACAATGGGCCTCTACAGTGAACCTGAGCTGTCAGCCAGGAACCAGTGGACCGTTTCAAGTGCTTTGCTTCCATTCTGCCTCTGCTGCTCAAAAATGCACACTGTCAAGCAGTCCTGTGTGCTCCCAGCACACAAAGACACATGCAAAAAAAGGTTATATACTTAGTCACAGGGTGGGAGTAAAGTAAAATACCCTGCTGATCATTCCACTGAAAACTGGTCAGAGCCCGTAATTTCAGTACTTGAGTTTTACAAAAAGATGATTTACAAACTTTGGCCAGCCACCAATGCTTCTAGATTAATCATTTATCCTCAGTTTCTGAGGACTTACCCAGAAGGGGAAAATTCCAAAAGAAGACCCAGGACACTGAAGCGAGTGTTTCAGAAGCAAGTGCTTCCCAACATGTACTTGACATGAGATAAATCCTCAAATTACTGTTTAACCACTTGGGTCTGATAGAAGTAACAGAGTATATTTCATCCCAGAAAGTTGCTCAGGATATTTGGAAGGCTGAAGACCTGGACAAGAAGTTGCAGCAGCTGTCTTGAAGTGGAGCAGAAATACGAAGAGGAACAAATGCCTATTTAATGCCCTGCTCAGGCAGGTTAGTCAAGGAATAGTCTAAGCCCAGGCCTTTTGTAGTGCTATTTGCTAATGTTCAGGAACAAATAGTGACAGGGTTTCAGAAATGCCTTTTCTTTGACCTTATGTAAAGCCAATTTGCTAAGCTGAGTAGTTCTTTTGGTATTTATTAGTGCTTCTTTTATTTCAATTTTATGCTGTGTAGAAAGCAAATGACAGTACAAGTGAGTCAGAGCTGTTCAGGTGGAAAAGCAATGAAGGAAGGAAAAGAAGAAAAAGCCAGGTAGAGGCATCATAAAAGACAGGATTTGGTCTTTCTTTCTCAGTCATTGTTTTTCCTGAAGGTCATAATTCCTGTGTCAACCTACAAGTCCTTTGACATATGAAGAGGGAGAGCAAGACAAAACTTTTATGAAGTTTCAAATAACAGACATTTCCTCTGATGGAGGACACCTTTGACTCAAAACAAGGACAAACTTTCAAGTTAGAGACAACTTCAGAGTTGGATAAGGTTGTTCAGGGTCATATCCAGTCACATTTCGAATATCTCTGAAGATGGAGATTCTATGGCTTCTCTTGACAACCTCTTCCAGTGTTGAGGTAACTCCTTGATTTAAACATTTCCAGTGATGAAAAATCCAACATAACCCTTGACATGTCATTCCCACACATTGTTCATTACATTTCCTGTTAAACCTTAGTTTTATTTATAGTTCAAATTTCTCTAGCTCCAACTTGCACACACTCAATCTTATTTTTATTTTGTCTGCTAAACTCTTTTATTCAAATTCTTTTTTCTTACATTTATAAGAAACATATTTATAACCTATTGTCGTGTCATCCCTATTTATAAGCCGAATAGGTCAGGTACCTTGAATGTTTCATGACGAGGCAAATTTAATCCATTTGTCATCTGTAAAGCTTTTCTCTGAAACCTATCTTGCTTTTGAACCTTGTTTAAAAGTTGGCCATGAAAAGTGGATACACTATTCAAGAGAGAATTGTAACTGCTTCAAATAAAGTAATAATATAGGTACACAGATTTTTTTAGCTTTTAAGTCAAGTGCTTCTTAATTCCAGTTTTAGGGTCCAGACGCGATTCTTTTCAGGAGCTGAACCTGCTATATGACAAATACCAACAAAAAGGGCTGATCAATTCCCTAGGCTCATTCTATGTACATTGTACTTTTCAAGAACACATTTGACTTTTTATGCAGTAGGGGGTACTTGTCATTGCATTTTGCAATCTGGCTTTCAATATGATGGATCAAAAATTCATACAAGGTCACTGTAACAACAACAACAACAATAATAAATTTCATCGATGTATAAATCAGAGACCTCTGTGGTGAAGTAGTGACATTCAATACACAGGCAAGCGATTTCAGTAACATTCTCTAAATTTCATAAACTTGTGATTAGAGCAAGGGACCCGGAGCATTTCTTTGAGATTCCAGAGGAAAGACTGGCACAGCAAACTGCAATCAAGTCAGTGGTTACTCTTTTAATACATAGGCAGACAACTTTATGAACAAAGTTCACTGATGTTCACAGTAATTTCTGGAGGCTGATTTGTAACCTCAAACTGAATTAAGCACAACTGACAAGCCTGATAGTTAGCTTAGGGCTGGTAGTGACAACAAGATCCTAACACTGTTTTGCAGCCATGTCCTTTGTATCTGTGTCCTGATGACACAAGGGTGTGCCAGTATTTCCCAGTGCCAGGCAAGCAAATATTCACCATTTCCAGGGTTTGGGCTATTTTCTTTGGGGGAAATACTCTACCATGTTCAAGATTGATTTAATATTTCCAAGTATTTCTGTACCAGACCAGGAGCAGAGAGATGCTCTAGCCTGAATCTCTTCTGAAAACTATTCACAGTTCCCTCTGAATTAAAACATTATTTGGAGAAAAAAGAAGGGTGCCTAATGGATTAAAATCTTTCTCATGTCAGGAAACACAGGGCCTGAATGTGTGTCTGAAAAGTGGACATGAATTCTGAATATTTTTCCCAAGCCTCATCTGAGATATTTGAAGAGTCAAATTTTCTTTTCTGCTGCCTGTGTTCACTGCTTATAAGCCCCACCAGAAGCCTGGAGAGCCCAGCAGCGCAGAAAATTGAGCCTCAACCAGGCTCTGAAGAACTGACGCAATCAGGCCACTACCTCCTTTTTAAACAAGGCTTAGCAATGACCCATAAAAGGAGATCCCTTGTCTTTGAAATACAGCCTCAGCAAATTCTCTGTCAATTAAAATGTATTAAAAGAAAAATGATGTTAAAAAAAAAAAGTGTGGCTTAATTTTTTTTCCCCTCCAAAATGGCTGTAGCATACAAAGAAAACTTTTCTAATTTGGAAAGCTTAACCCTGATTCCTTGCTTATACTCACCCCTGAAACATACACATATTTGAATTTAATTGGGTTCCAGACAGTTCAATGCAGCAGATAAATTTCTTCTTGCAAAGTATTGCTTGCTGACATTTTTTTCAGCAGCAAAGAAGTGAGAAAGTTTATGTACAGAAAGTTAAGGGGAATGTGACTGTTGGACACAATAAAATCTCAGTTTAGTTCATACACTCTTTTACACAGGTTGCTATTTATTTGAAAACCTTCTGGCATTCTGTAGACAATAAGAAGGTCATAAAATCCCTTCCTTTCTGAAAACCATCCAGTTTAAAACTTTCTGTATGAGAGAAGCAAAAATCTTCCACAGCTCTACCTAATCTTCCCCAGAGGACAAATGTATTGTTATTTCAAACCTATTAGTGGGCACTTTCAGTGCAGATGGGGAGTGCTGGGAGACAGTCAGCCTGACTACACACAGCCTCTTTCCTCAGCCAAAATAAACTCTCATGGCCTTCAGACCATCCCACAGTGGATAGAGTGTGAAAGGGGCCTGACATAATCCAATCTCTGTTACTGAACAGCTCTTAAAGATTTATTTATTTTTGATTCTTGAGAACTACCAGCCTTTCTGGAATTGGAGTTTAGAGTACGGTTACAGAAATCTGCAACAGCAGCTGTGTTAATAAATTGTTTTAAATCTTGACATATGTGTATAGATTTATTTTATGCTAAGCAGTTCAACAGATTTCTGTGAGTTAATCCATAATTCAGCATACTGGAGAGTAATCACATATAGTGTACTACATACTCCATACCTAATGCCAAGAGGTGTATCCAAATCACAAGCTTCCAGGGAATCTATAGAGGAAGTTGAAGGCTGTTGTGGTAACAGGGACAGGGGGACCTGAATTTCCCTGCACTCCCGATCCAGCCTCCGAGTCCTGAACTGCCTTATAAATCACTATCAAGAGAGGGAAATAATCTCCAACGGACCTATCTCCAATCTGTCTAAGAAGAGTTAACTTCTTCCCAGCCTTATCCCACAACTCAAGAGACTGGATAGAAGCTTTAGAGGTATCCAGGAAATATTCAAACAATCAATGGATAAAATGTTTTAAATTTCCTTTGGAAAAATGTAAATTTCCCAGTTCAAGATTTTTCTTAACCTGGGAATACACCTTTTTTTCTGGTCAGGCTAATCTTCCACCCATCCTACCCAGAAAACTCAACCCAGCACCGGAAGGAAAGAATAAAACAAAAAAATACAAAAGGAGACCCAAAGAAGTTCCAATTCACACATTTCCAGGAGCTCCAATGGTCAAATAAAACTTCCAGTGTGATCGTCCAGCATTTAGCCGATCTCTCGTGTCCGAGACCACAGAGAGGGGTCAGCTGCCTCTGAGCCGGGCCTAAACAGAACTTAGATCTGTTCTCAGGGGAGAGTGGCTGCACCGATGGTGACACCTGGGCTCCACAGAGTCTCCAGGGATGTTTTCCAGGGGCATTTTTCGAGGCCCCACATTGGGCGCCACTTTGCACCGTGCAGCAGGAATCGGTTGAGAAACTGCTGCTAGTCCAGGTGTGCCCCCGCGTAGGAAGGGACACTCTGCAGTACATTCGGTACTTCACAAGCTGGCTTCCTCACTCGTGCGATGGGATGCACGGAACCACGCGTGCATGGGGCCAGCAAATAGCCCAGGCGTAGCCAGAGATGAGTTAGTGAGGCGACGCTCGCTTGGAATTCCAAGGGTTTATTACCATAATCCCTTGATGGGGTCCGGGCACAAGCGAGCGAACTTCCATTTGGACACATTTAAAAGGGGTACAGAAGGAAGGCAGGATAATATAACAACAACCTATGGGGAGAAGGAAAGAGTGGAACGGAGGCTGAGTTACATCCTTTTAGGGGATACAAAGGGCGTCTGTCAACTGCCAAGCAGAGAGGCAGGATTTACATAGGATCACAGGAATTCCATGGGAGAAACCTTTCTCACAGGGGGATATTTAACCTTTGGAGCTGGCCCACCAATAAGTTTCCTCTTTACCTGGGCTCTGTGGCCCCCTGACCACCACTGTTGTTGGTTCAGCCACCACAACAGAAGGCCATACTTTTTCTTTTTTTTTTTTTTCTTGGAAGAGTCTATTTTTGGTCAAACTGATTTGTAGACACACTAAAGCAAAAAAGCACAATTCTGCATGTATCTGTAATTTGAACTAGAAGCCTCTCTATAACAAGTCCTCTCATTTTTGATGCTGCTAGTTCTTGGTAGCTCAGGCATGGCTTAATTAACTCCAGCAGAGTTACATTCTCTTATGCAAGCAGCAAATTTGGTCCACCAGCTGCAAGATCAGCTGTAATGTATCAGCATCCTTTATCTAAAAGATTTGTTGGATGGATGTTTATGCTGAGAAGGAAAAATAATTAGAAAAGATGACTATATGATTAATCTTTAGTTCATTTTATGAAATGAGGCAAATTATCAATCATTTTAATTTAAAAATAAACAAATATTGAGTATCTTTTCTTGTAAATGTGTTATTTTTCAGTGAGAATTGCTGAGCATGAAGTATTAAACATTATATTGAAGTTCCATAGCCTATCACACTTTCAAAATAGATGATCTTAGTAGAAATAACTCTTAAAATATGTGAATCTATGAATTCATTACATAATTTTGCACCAAAAGCATATACGCTTACCATCACTTTTGATTTAGCATTAGTTGTTGGGGCTTTGTTCTTTCTGTTTGTTTAAAAGCTCATGGAACCATGAGAATCTCTGAAAAGCTCAGCCTTCACAAAGAAAATTTATTCTTGGTTGAAGGTTGGGAAAATGGGGCAAATCTATATATATTGCACAAGCTCAGGAGCCACACACACTAAAACTGTTACCATAGCTGTCCATGGCACAGACTGGTTTCTAAGAAGATTGTTGTAAACATAGATATTTCTCAGAAGGGGTAGGCTTTTGAGTCCAGCACTCCACCTACCCATGTATTCACATGAAGCCAATGAGACTTTAGCTCCTTTTTGAAACATAAAAACCTTTTATCAGACTTGCTTGGCAGGTTATCAGGCAAGAGAGGAGGCAAGAAACCAGTAGAACAGAATTATTCATACTTCTTTACTGTAGAATAAAAACAACCTGAAGAATGACAATTCTCTGACAGAATTTTCAGAATTATTCATAATTTTGCAAAGACACAATTTTTCAGGAGTGAACATAAATAACTTCACCAATATCACAGTCGACATTGCTGTTTATACACCACTTTTTTTTTTTTTCTTTTCTCCCCAAGGGTATTCTGCCTCGATTGTGTTACACATAGGTTTTTTTTTAAAGAAACCTGTATAACCTAACAGAGCATGATAAACTTGCTACAGGATTTTCAAAACCAATATATATTGCAAGGATGCAATTTTCTGCAAAATTCTGTATAATAGCTTAACAATTCCATAGAAAGATGTCCTTCTTTACCGCATTATGCTGTTTCTCAGAATATCTTTTATATAACTCTACTCTTGTCCTTCTTTTAAATCCTGTTGTACCAGAACGAAATAAAAGAAGATTACATTTATATGCCATCTTACATCTGGATAAGTCAAAAATCATGTTAGGAGGTACCTAGCACCATGAATGTAACCATATCTGGTGTGAAGGGTGTGCAGGATCACCTTGTATGAAAGTGCACATATAAATAGCCTGCACATGTCAATGAACAGAGGCAGCTTTAGATAAAGAAGATTATACCAACACTGCATTTGGCAAGATATCCTTCAGAATCTGTGGAAGAGAAAACAAGAAAGAATGAGTTACAAAAACACCATTCGGGAACTATTTGAGTGCGATGGCTTCTGCTCTGGGGTAGGACAGAGACTAGATGACTTGGTGCAATTGTTTGCTGCTTCAGTTTTATGCAGTAATTGAACATGGAACAAGAGAAAAATTTACAATACATTATGGCCCGGACAGATTTGCAATTAATAGACTGTCCACACTACTGTAAACCAGGATAAAAGACAGGTTTCATGTGTGTTCTAGAATGGTCTGGCCTGGCTTTGATCTTGAAACAAGAACTAGTCAGGCTGTGCCTATACCAGCATTTAACTTGATATGAAGACTTCACTGTTTAAATTAATCTTTTTTATCACTCCCATGTATCCATCTCAAATTTAGTGTCACCAAGCAGTTCAGATCACATGGATGAGATTTCTTTAGGGGAAAAAGAAAACAAAACCAAAACGAAACAAAACAAAAAACCCCAAGAATATGCAGAACCTATATACATCAAACTTAAATAACAGTAGTTCAGTCCACAGGATACAATTGGTCCTGGAGTGATGGAATTGCTCATAATGCCTATGGCCATATGGTCACCCACACCAACTGTTTTTCCTTGGAGATATACTCCTATTGCACTACTCTTAATGCAAATAGAGCTTCTGAAAAGTTTCTGTATAGTCTAATGGCCTTTTGATGAAAAGAGGATAGAGCTGAAATGCAATAGATCCTCAGGCAGGATAATAGGCCTGTTCTTCTGGACTCAAAATGAGTGCAATGCAGTGATCAAGGACCTCGGAGGAAGCAGAATGTGACTACATAAATTGCATTTATTTCCTTGGCTTTGGCAGAAGCTGATCTGCAAGATATTTGTATTTCAACCTCCAAATAAGTGTTAAAGAAAAAAAGACTCATTATTAATGAGGTAACCTACTAGTCAGAGCTCAAAGTAATTGTGCTCCTTTTAGAATAAGCTTATTTTAATTACAGAAAATTGGAATTAATGCTATATATTTTTGCAAGGAATTTTTATTAGACATGCTGCACAGCTTTTAAAGCAGCACAAAATAAATATTGCTATGCTACAGTACTTTTCCTAACTATGCAGAATCCTAATGAATCATTATGTTTTGTGATAACCAATCAGTGGTTTACAATTATGACTTCTTTTTTCTATTTTTTTTAAATTATGATTATTTTTTCTTGCATTAGTCTTTCAAAAATCTCAATGAACTACCTGTCACTGGTATTGAATAAATTATAGAAATTATCCAATATGAAACTATATCATCAGTAGTTATCTGTGGTTATATCTTGGTCACACATTATTAAACAATGCTAAATCACTGCCTGCTGTGAATTTAAGCAGAGATCTAATTTTTAAACTATTAGTTTCTCCCTTCCCTTCCCTTCCC